>PVIA01001857.1:0-244557 GCA_004024845.1 Tonatia bakeri
CTCCAGGTGGCTAGCTATCTTTCACTCTACTTTCATAAATCACTGTGGCTCCATCTTGGGGAGGGGGTCTGTCCGACTCCAGCTGACTAGCTATATCTCTTACTCCCCTTAGCCCTTTGATCTTCAAAATGCTTTTTGCTCTCAACATTAGTTTCTGCCCTGGTGCACTGAGTTTTCTTTGTTCATTGTTCCTTAAAAATGCATCCTATTTCTGGCTCCAACAAGAGGAGAAGAGAGGGAGAGAAACATCAATATGTGCTTGCCTCTTGCATGCCCCCCACAACCCAGGCACATGCCCTGACTGGGAATTGAACTGGCGACCCTTTGGTTCGCACACTGGCACTCAATCCACCAAGTCACACCAGCCAGGGCTGCCTTCTTTTATTTTATTCTAGCTGCAGTTTTAAAATTATGTATTCCATATCCACTGTAGAAAACATAGAAGCTACAATTAAAGAAATAAAGACCAAAGATGATGCAAATCTCCACAGAACCAGCCCCCAGACATGGACACTGTGAATAGGCTGGCATGTGGCCTTTCAACAGGTTTCTGTCCTCACCTACATTTGTGCACATTACATACATGTATAGTTTTTTTTATTGATTTTTGGGAAAAAGAGAAACATTGGTTTGTTGTTCCATTTTTGTATACATTCATTGGTTGCTTCTTGTATGTGCCCTGACCAAGAATCGAACCCACAACGTTGGCATATTGGGACTATGCTCTAACCATCGAAGCTACCTGGCCAGGGACAGGTGTGGTCTTTAACTTTGTGAGAGAATGGGGTTGTTTCCAGCATTCACATGCTCATGCCTAGCGTGGTTACTTTGGACGAGTGACTTGCCTTCCCTGGGACTTGGTCTCCTCTGCTCCATGGCCCCTGGATCTTTGTGGTTCTGAGACTCTGCTGAAACTGCACGTATCATTAAACTGCACGTAAGTGGTTAAAACAACAAATCTGGGTGCAGTTGGTTTACACATCCCTAAAAACACCACGTAAAACAACATGGCATGGCCATTGACACGATGAATAATGTATAGATCCACATTTACTTGTGTTAAATGGCATGATCTTTGTCACGATTGGGAATGGGTCCATGTCATCCCCAAATCCCAGAATCCCCGTGCCCTGTCCCCGCAGGTTTTCCCTTACCCTTGTTTGAAATGGATTTGTTCCATCAGACTAGCATTTTTCTGAATTTTATTATATAGTGCTCCTTACACATTTTTGTCTGTCTTTGATATGAGAACTGGGAAAGTTGTGAGAGATAGTTACATTCTTTCTATTGCGTTCTCCCCGGTTCTTCTCATGTTCCGGACTTCGGTTCCCACCTCACATTTATGCAGCCTCTCTCATTTCTTGTCTTCCCTGTGCCCGCTGTCCTAGTTGTCCAGGAGAGGAGACGTGTGTGATACAGTAGAAGACGACTCCCCACTTATCCTATGGCACTTTAACTCTGCCCCTCTCTCAGGATCTCTTTTCCTTTATTTTAAGCTGTAGTTGTCTGTGCAACAGTACTTCCCACCTGACCTGCGTGCCCTCTTTAACCAGGTTTATCGGGGACATGACACCATATCAGCTCCTCATGGGGAGCAGCACACCCGTGTCACTCCGCAGGGCTCTCATCTGGCCAGATGTATGGCACAGACAGGCTGCCACCCGATGCCCGTGTGTCTTTAAATGTGGCCCTCCTTCTGATTGCCGGCCTGTGTTTACATCCCTCAGCCCTGTCCCGGGAGCTCCCATCTGCACACTTGAAAGTCCACAGCCCTGGATCCTTAGCTCCCACCTGTGGCCAGGGCCGGTGGCTCAGTCCCTCCCTTGAAGAGCTGTGATGAGAGCAGGTGCTCATATATCGGTGAGAATTCCTGAGTGTACTCACAGGAGCCAGGCTGTGATTAGGTCGCAGCAAGGCTGATGGACATAAGGTCCTGTCTGTGATCATTAAACCACAGCCAGCAATGCTTGCTTGTTTTTGTACATGCAGACTTCTGAAGGTTTCCCATTCCATGCAAAATCAGTCCAAACCTCAGCCTCTTGCCTGGTGTGACCCAACCTACACATGGCCATGAACCCTGAATTTAAGTGGCCCTGTACTATAGGTTGCCTCAGGGCCTTTGCTTATGCTTTGCCCTGTGCCTAGCAGGGTCTTGCCATCTACACCTGGGCCTGATACATTCTACCAGTTTCTCAGGGCCTTGGTCAAGCACCTCCTGAAGTCGGGGACCATAGGTGAACTAGAGAAGCAGCAGTGAGTTGAAAAAGCTGCCGGGAACTACACCAGAGGCAGGTGGTGGAGGCTCGCCTTGCAGACGTCACAGGGCAGCGGCAGATTCAAGACCACTGACATACAGGGCACTGGGTCCCAGGAGGGTGGATCATGACCCCCTTTTACACAGAGGAGTGTTGTGTATACCAGACAAATTGGGCCTGCAGAGAGAAGGAAACAAAGGATGTGGACGGCAGAGGTTTAGGGGTGTGGGCGCCAGCCCAGGAGAAAGCGGGTGGGCGTGCAGGCAAGTGCAGTGCCCAGCAGTCAGGAAGGAAGCCAATACCTGAGGGAGCAGGTCCCTGCAGAGGGCTGCTTTTCAAGGTGCCAGGTATAAAGAGGCCTCGGGCAGCACCCTGTAAAACTGTGCTCCCGCTCAGGCTGGAGGACGTTCTCTCTCTGCATAGCTGTTTGGGGAGCTGTGTGCTAGGTTGGCAGTTCTGAGAAAAGCCAGTGGAAGGCACTTCCACTGCTCCAGGTTATCATTTTGGAAAATTCCAACTGAAATCATGATGGCGTTACTTATTTTAGACCTTGTGCATGTATGTGTATATATATGTTTTACTTAATGGTAAAAACTTTCTAGTTTACAAAACAAACCTGGGAGGTGGGGATTCTCACAACCATTTTATGTGTAACTGTTGAAAGTTCCCGTGCATGCCTTTGCTTGTTTGCTGTCTGAAACCAGAGCCAAAATGTCTAATTTCAAAAGAGGACAGATTTTTGTTGGATTTATCAGGGCCTCTTGCTGACCATCCACATCTGTCTGCAGAAGGGCCTCCACAGCTGACATATGAGAAAGGCTTAGTGTAGGCATGAGCTTTATATGAGCTGACAGGTAAACAGAGCCCTTTCTCGTGCAGCCAGGGGAAGCAGACAGAGACAACCAGGTGGACTCAGGGCAGCACTGCATGGTGGGCAGGAGGCCCCTGCGAGACTTCGTGGGGCTGGAGGACTGCGACAAGCCCACCCGGAATGCTATGCTCAACTTCAGCTACTTCATTGCCGTCGGAGACATGGATGAAGCTTTCAAATCTATCAAGCTCATCAAAAGGTAAGGATTCTGTTCACTAAGGTGTCGAAGGGATGAGCACACTTAGAATACTTTCTCCGTGTGTCTCTTCTCCTCCTAAATGTGATTCTCAGAGTCACTAACTCTCCTGTGACTCTGTATTTCATGGTCTTTTTACTCGATGACATGCTGCTGCTCGGACGCCGGATGTACCTGGCACGCGGCACCGCAGAGCAGTGGGTGCGAGCGCGGGCGCAGCCAGGTGTGGGGAGAGGGGAGCCTGTTCTCCGCCCCTGCAGTGCTTGGAGCCTCTTGGGCTGTTACTTAGTTGTTTTGATTCATTTTATAGTGTTTGGGACACTTCCTAGTTGAAAGCTCTGTGGTTGCTAAATATTTGTAATACCTGTCCCTCTGGGGATAACTGCTATTAAATAAAAAAGGGTTTGATAATAAACACTCAAAACAGTACAGTGAAAATGCAATTAAAATTGCTGTAAAAGAAATTTTCAATCAAAGGCTGTCAAAAAGCAGCTTCCTCTATGTTCCTGAGAGAATTCAGCAATTCTTCCCAGGAGCAGTTGACAGATTTTAGTCTCAAAAGATTAGAAAAATTATTAAAGAATGAAACTGAAGTGGAAAGAGAAAGATGGGAAAATTCAGTGGCTTGGAACAACACCCCCTTATTTGCAGTGATGGTTTCTTGACCCGGGAGCATCTGTGAAACTTGAATGTGACCCTGGTCCCTTGTCTTAGTTCTACAACAGGCCAAAACTCCTTCCAGTTGGGAGGGCCTTTCAGCACTGGCCATGTGGACAGGAGGACTCTTAGTCTGGGCAGTGAACTGGAGTGACTGGATGGCACAGCCCAGCCTTTCTCTGATCACGTTTTATTTAATATAAACATGATCACAGACGTAATAAACCACACGCCAATTTTAAAACTTTAATAAACGTTTATATAGTCACATACATAATATTAAAATTATACATCTTAAATAGTCATTCTTTTTTAAAAATAATTATTTTAGCATATGATTTAGGGGGAACAATCCATTCTAGGAAAGACACTCAAGGGACGAAGCTCTAACGTAAATGCCCCTCGGGTGCACTGGCCGTGGGACAGGGTCTGGCTGTTTCTGCGCTGACTGCTGACTGTATTATGGACCTTCAGGCCAAGGTGCTTTTAAGTCATTCTCAGTTGCCTTCTGTTTTTAACCCCAGTCTACCATTTGTTCTGACTATCCTGGGGTAACGTAGTCTTCGAATTCTAGACTGGTCACCTCACTTCTTTGGAAGGTTAAAAGCAACAAAGCTAAAACTTTCTTGGGGGTGGGGGATCAGCCTACTGCTAGCCAGGGTCTTAACCTGGCTTTTCATGGTACCCACGAGTGCCCAGTATCAGCTTCCCGGCCAGAGGGTGGTGACAGTGAGTCCACTTCCAGGTGGCATGAATTCAAGCAGTGCAGCTATTAGAGGATGTCATCAGGCAGCCCTGGTCCCAGGTCTCTGGGAACATGGGCCAGTGTTTAAATGTTTTCTGTTCAGCCTGGGGAATTAAGGCCTGGGTGGTTTGGAATCAGTGTGGCATCCTGAAGGCATAGCCTACTGAGCATTTGGCTGAAGACAGACTAAAGATTTTATAGGGGAAGAAAGTGAACCTATTTCTGAATTTCTTTAAACAAATAGACTTCCCCCTCTTGCTGCACCAATTTTGGGCTTCTGAGGAATGTGGGCTTCTGAGGCTCAGCTGACCGGAAATGTGAACAAAGACACGAATAACCAGAAGTTACACGCTTACCGAACCTTTTAAAAGATCTTGACCCTTCTCTTACTGATAGCCCACAAAATCACATAAAATAGACCAAATTCTTTTTACCATGTGGCAGTGTAGGTAGATACAACACATGTTTTAGACGGTGGTAAGAGGTTTGCATTTTATTTTAACTTAGAAAAATAATCAGGCACAAACAGACATTACTAACTCCATCCTGTCATAAAGCCATAACCATCTGATTATAAATTCTGAGCCACTTGAGAAAGGTCATGGCCACTTCCAGAAAATCTCCCGGATGCTCTACTTCAACAAGTAAAAGGTGGTCACAGTGGCTCCAGCCCTCTCAGCAGACACAGAATAAGTTACCCCCAGACGAGCAGGGCAGCTGCCGCTCCTCACACGCACCTCAGGTGCTGGTCTCCTTCTTGCAACGTGCGTGAGCGTGAAGCCAGGTTGTGAGTGTGTCAGGAGGAGGCTGGCACAGACGATATATGATCAATAATATATTTCTATAAACATAGTAAACATACCTGTGTATCGTACATATGCATATATAAGAAACCACGTGAATCAACCGCCTCCGCACAGGCAGTCCCTTGGTTTCTAGACTGTTCGTTACAGTGGGTAAGTCCCAAGCAGGGCCCCACCTTGGCGCCCCTCAGCATGGTGACTCCACGTAGTCGTTGTCCAGCCCACGGCGAAACCGGGCGGTCAGGGAGCGGCTGATGACGATCACTCGGGGCGCCATGCAGTCCTCTCTCCTGTGAAGAATGTTCCAAATGAGCATGGCGGCGGCCAGGGTGGCCAGGAGGCAGGCGCCGATGTTCAGGTAGCAAGACCAGGACAGGCTGGTGTATGGGCCGATTCTGTAGAATGTCACCAGCCCAATGACCAGGACAAAACCTGTAAATGAAAGACAAGTGTTGAGAAAGCCTTACTCAGAGCCAGGAGAAGGCCTGTGGGACCCCAAAGTGGACCCCATGCAGAACCACGGCTTCGCTTCTTCCCCGGCCCTCTGAGCTCCGGGGCTGGTGATGAGCCACGTTCATGGCACCCGCGCTTCAGTGTTGAGCTGCTCTGTATGAGGCCTTTGTGGGTTTTGATGACCTTTGAGTCTGGTAGTTGGGGGTTGGGGTGCAATGTACAACCACTCTATCCTGGCCAGGATCGTTTCTAGGGGCTTCAGAAGAAAGCAGTCTAGTCCCATGTGCTCTTCCTGGGATCCTCCAGGTGTCAGGCTGCTTCCTAGTCACCCTCCCCATAAATGTGACACTGACACTCACGTTCCCCGACCCCAAACAAACCCAGTGGTAACTTTGTCTGAGGTCCTCTCTGACTTTTATAAACAATTCATTCAAAGTGAAAGCAAACACAGAAATTTCTTAAATCTGATTTAGAAATGACTCAGATTGCTGTTTAACTTAGTCCAAATTCCTGTTCTTAAAAGTTTTCTTGCTCTTAGCATTTGCTTCTAAAGGGAATAGAGGTTCTCTTTCAAAACTCAAGGTGGCCCAGGGCCTGCACACTTAGGTAGGGGGCAGAAGCCAAGATTGGAGACGTGTCTCAGTCTTCTGTGGGCACATTTGGTTTTTTCTCTCACTTCCAAATCGATGCATCTGGTTCTAGAATTTTCCTCTCACCCCCATGCCCCCCTCCCCCTGCTTCTTTTCCCTCCATATTCTTCCCTGCTAAGACCGGGGCCAGTCTTCCACTGACGGCAGTTCTCACAGACTTGTTCACGTCCAGTTCATAGCTGATACCACAGCATCGTTGTTACTTTAGTGGTTTTACCTTTAAGGAGCTCCAAAGACTTGATTTCATTAGCTTTAATAAAAGGAAAGCCAGGATTTTACGCCTAGGATCTTTTGACTAGGATAGCAGGGCACTAATGTGTAATGAAGTTCAAGTCCAAATCCAGGCTAGAAACCCCGGCCAGGCTGTGGAGGAGAGGCCACCACTGTTCTGCAGTTGAGGAAGCTGGTCCCCAGGGCCCTGCCCCTCCTTGTTCCCTGAGGTTGTCACACCCCTCAGCTGGGAGGGGCTGTATGAGGCAGAGGAACCTGGAAGGAGGCTGTGGGGTCGAGCAGAGCCATGGCCAGCAAGAATGAGGAAAGTGGGCAGAAGCAGAGGCCTGGGCTGCCCAGGAAGCCCTGTGTTTTCCATCAGCACCCCCCTCCAACATGCTGACCTGAATGAGTCTGTTTCTTGGAACCGAAAATGCCTGATGAAGACATAGCCTCTTATAACCGAGAATGGTCCAGATGAGACTCTGGCCCTTTTCAGGCACAACCACGTTCCCTGCCCTATGCTCTGGCCAGGCCGAGCTGCTACTGCTGCTGCTGCGGTCCCCCTGCCTGCCCTGCACTGTGCTATCCATACATCTGTTGGTGCTCTTCCCTCTACTCTTCACGGCCTCCCCTGCTTTCCTCGGAAAACCACATCATGCACAAGCAGCATAGCCCCAGAGCAAAAAGCAGCAGCGATGCCAGCTAATGGTTCTACTATGTTGTAAGTTAGTGCTGGAGTGGGGTGTGGAGGACAGGCTTGAGTTTTCTAAAAATACAAGCATCATGCTCTCACCATCACTGGAACTCCTAGAAAGTATGAATTAAACATTCACGTAACTCGGTCGTGTCCTGACAATGGTGACAGTGACTAATCTCTGTTTTAATTGTCTACAGTACTTTGTGGAGTTTTTTATATATGGAAAGCTTCTGGATATTTCCTTTCTGTTAAAAATAATTCTGTTTGTCATGCCAACTGACAAAAAGAAACTTCGGTCGTTTCTCTCTCCCAGGGAAGGGTGCATCTCTGCTCCTGATTCTGCGGCACTGAGTTTACATTACCAAAGAAAGGAACTATAGCCTTTTTCTGTGTAATGAGAATGGAAATACTTTGTGTCCTCCTCATTTTTACTCTGTCTCTGGGCATTTTTCTGTCACCCAAGGGAGCTTGTTATGCCTGGTTTCAATAAGACTCAGAAGGATAGAACAGGACGGGAACTTCAGAAGAGGGAGTTAAGATGCCAGCTTATGTCAGGAGCAAGGCCCTGGCTGGAGGGGACTCACAGCGAGGCCCATGGGGGCCCGAGGGGTGGACAGGGCTGTATCGGTCACTCACGCTGAGTGATACAGACACTTACCCTCTGCTGTGGTTGAAATGTGTTTTCTCTCTTTTTAAACTAAGCTTCCCTTTGGTCTGTGTATGTTTTAAGAACATTTTAAAAAGCTGTTATGTGGCTTCAGCTGCAATTCTAAAGCATCATTTGTCAAAAGAGAACAGTGTGAAAGAATGGAGCCTCCCTGTAGCCTCCAGGGCAACCCTCTCCCAGTTCAGTTACCCATCCTGAGGCTGGTTTGCACCTCTGATGAACAGAGACAGCACCTTGAATTTTGTCACGAGACATTTCAGTGGAGACTTGGGAATCATGCATGAGAATCGGACTGAGAGAGGTGACGGTGAGCTGGAAAGGGTGAAGTGCACTCGCTCCCCAGGTGGGCAGAATTAGAAAGGGAGGAGACGTGGAGCGTTGTCCCAGGTTGGAGGTAGAGGGGACCCGCCCTCACCGACTTGGAGCTGAGGACAGCACGGTGTCACCCGAGGATCCACAGATCTACCCTCAGGATGACACCCGGCTGAAACGCTGCCACCACAGGAAACGTGACCATGCCCCAGATCAGCCGCGTCCAAAACTCGGGTCCCCAGGAGCTGACGAGCTGTGGTTAGCTGGCAACAGCTGCCTGAGCAGCACCGTGCCAGGGTGAGCCGCAGAAACAGTGGTTCCCGAGAGGAAGTCACAGGGACACAGCCCTGTCACATGTGCTCCTCTGTGCACAGTTCACACTGGCTCAGCCATCAGGCTGCTTTTTAGAAGAACTTGGAGAGGGAATAAAAATACTGAAAGCCAGGGAGTGGCCGACACAAGCACAGGACAGCAGTCGCCTCCAGGGGAAGGGAGGGCGAATGGAAAGGGCCCCCAGGGGCTACTCAGTGTTCACCCCTCGAGTCTTTAGCAGGACACGGATGATTCATTGAATCCTTTGCATAACTATTCATAATAAAACATTTAGAATATTTTAGAAGTGCAACTAATTTTAGGTTCTTCCATTAACAAGCACTTCCTGAAGTCTGTCGTGACACCAGCAATAGGCCTGTACTTCCCACCGTCCCCCGGCTGTGTCAGTCAGTTTTGTAGTGCATATTAATGCCTCAACACGCTTCTCCTCCAGCTGCACAGTCAGCTCTGTAGGGCACACATCAGGTGCCCCCACCCCCACCCACTGGTGCCTCTCCTGGTGCTGCTGTCCTGTGCTTCACCAGCCCTGGGAAGGAGGGCTACCTCCTGTCCTCCTGTCCTGCCCTCGATCCCTCAGCGCTCAGAGGGAGAGTCCGGAGTCAGCCTCCGCAGGCTCACGGCGCGGGGCCTCATCCAGCAGTGTCCCTGCCCCTGGAGTTCGGCCCACTCCTCGCTCTCAGCCTCTCAGAGAGTCGCCCGGTTTGAGCCAAATCCAGATAGATCCATAGTGCAGAGCAGCATGTAGTGTGGAAGGAGACGTGGTGAATGGCAGCTTCCATAGTCACGACCTTTAAGCTTCTTTTTTTCTGTTGTTATACTACGTTAATTTATTATTAAGGAAACAAAATTGTAACCTACTTTGCCATTTTGACTGGAAGCTCTTCTAATCTTCTTAATGACTAAAGCCTGTCAGAGTGACAGGACCCCGTTAGCCACGATCGAGTAGATGCCACTCAGCATGGAGCCGGGGCTGCTGTGCTGGCACCTCGCAGTAGTTGGTGTATGATGTTCAGCAGACCTACTGAGGTTCTGCTCATCAATCAACTGTGCTCAGGGCGGGGCGGAGGGGTTGCTCAGGCTCAGCTGTTTTGTCCTTGGGGAATGGGCATTCTGCTTGAGGGGGTAAAGATGAAATCAGTCACTACCGCATGCGCTGCAGTGTGCAGGAGGCATTCAGAACACGTGGTATGGGAGTGAGGGGGCAGCATTCTGCCAGAGAGCAGAGATGGCAGCTGGGCAGACCCTCCCAGAGAGCGGCGTTAGGCTAGACCTGTGACATCAGGAGACCGGCGTGTGGAGAAAGCACTCTGAACTCAAAACGGTGAAAATGTGAACTCATGGAGCGTTCCTCAGACTGTGTGGGCAGAGCGGCCACTGGCTTTCACCCCCGGCTGTGCCAAGGCTCTGTCCCAGCACTGAGTGGCAAGACTTGGATGCTGTCCTGTGCCCACACTTGCATTTCCCAGCATCTCAGGGCTACTCAACTTATTGCCAGTTCTTAAGATCACTGTCGTAGGTTTTTAAAGATAGGATAGGCTGTGATTTTGTAACCATTGGAATCTGTTTATTACTTCCTGTGTTTAGCTATGCTGCCTACAGGGTACACAAACTCAGATTTCAGAGGATGTCAGGTTTTTTCCATTAGAAGATGAAAGGACATTCGGGCTGTGTATAATTGATTCACGAGTGTAAATTTACAGTACACAGACGCCCTGGGCACAGCCACCTCATCCTGAAAACACAAGCAGGAAAGTGGTGAAGATGGCAGGTCAGGACCAGCTCAGACCCTGACAGATGGCGTCTGTGCAAAGTGAAAATGCACAAGCCACGCACCCTCCCGTTTCATCGTACGTCTGGGAACTGCTGAAACCCAGCAGCGAGCAGCACCGGGCTGTGTCCAGCATGGCTGGCATAATTCAGAGGCTGCACCTTAACTGGCCTTGCCCACCAGGAGAAGTAGAAAGAAAGAGCCTAGTTCTGTGTCCTGGTGTGAAAAAGGTTAACAAAACTTGCATTTACATGACTTACTCTGTGTAAAGATCAGCGTCGGTTTTGCTTTATTTTAGTTCAGCATATAGTCAAAGAAGGAGTTTGTTTCCCTAACATTAAAAGAATGCATGTAGGAGAACCCTCTTCTGAAACAGTGGGCATGGGCACAGACGCTGTACTGCAGGCGGATCCGGGGCCACATGGGTGGCTGTTACAGCAGGACTGGTGCAGTGACACTTGCACTCTGCCTCATTAGACATAGCTGCCAGAGTGTCTGTGGCTCCAGTGGTTGACAGACATCTAGCGCTGCCCTAGGCCACCGGGGGCTGTAGGCACTGAGCAGACACAGGAAGCATGGGGATCTTCCACAGGTGCCACTTATCAGAAGTAAAAAGCCACAGAGACACGGAAAGGCAGGGGCCCGTGCGGGCTCACCGCCTCACTGTGCACCCCCAGCCTCAGCCCTCATGCTAGGTGTAGCCCTGTGCAGACACTCTCCTGAAGTGAAACTAGCCTTTTGTTTCACAGCTCTGGCTGAGGGAGAGGAGCAGTGTTGAACTAGGTACGGGAGTGCGCTGACTCAACCTCAGATCGTCCGTTTCTGCCACAGCCTGAGGTGGAGACTACCCCCTCACTGCCCCCAGAGTTGTCCCTGAAGACTTTTCTCCCAAGAACCTTCAGGGATGTTGATGTTTGTCTAGAAACAAGTTTAAAGGGAGAGTTTCAGCAAACACACCAAATTCTACACATGGAGTTGGTTCCATCTCATGAATCTATGTTTCCAAAGCCAGCAGCCCCTTCCTGTGAACTGGCCTCGCAGTGGGCAGTGTGATTCACAGCTCAGCCTGCAGAGCGCCCTTTCTTTCTCTTCCTTCCTGCCTGCTTCCCAGGGTGTCGGTGTCTGTCACGGGGCCTTCCTTTTGAATGACTGTCAGCACACACAGGTGGCATGAGTGGAAACCCGTGGGACTGACCTCTGAGCTCTTCACCCAGCACACCTGCCTCAGCATGCACAGCAGCTGAACTGGCAAAGCAGGCACCTATGACTTAGGGCTGGTGTGTCAGCTTCTAGTGCAGGGGCATCAAACTCATTATCACGGAGGGCCACATCAGCCTCGCAGTTGTCTGTTGCCTTAACAGTGAAGGAGTAGTTACATTTATGCAGTCCTAAAATTACATTCAGCCCTTGGAAGGCAACCACGAGGCTGATGTGGCCCCCAGTGAAAATGGGTCTGACACCCCTATAGAGAGAATATAGGGTCCAGCAGAAATGACGCCTGCATGTGTGGTTGGTAGAGGAGTAATATGGGTGTGATAATTTATAGCTTTAACTTGAACATTTCACCTAAAATGTCATATGTTGTGCTTGAGTGTGATATTGTTATTACAGAACTACATGCGTATGATTTTGTAATAAAAAGAAGGGGTGTTATTTGTACTGGACCCTGTATTTATAGAGCAAACTCGTTAGTTAATGGATCCACTCAGGGCACAGCTGTGGTCGGGATCTTCCAAATTGTGAGCAGAACAGTGGTGACCTAGTGTTTCTGCCAAGAGGGGGGGATTCTGGGAAAAGGAAAGACTAAAGATGGTACAATTCAAATGATCATACACTTCCATGGAAACCGACGCTCCGAAGTGCGGCCTGACGTACCAGGGCTCTGAGCAGCACGGAGAAAAGGAAGAGGGAAGGAATGAGAGGAATGAGGGGTGCAGTTGGGATAGAGGCTGGGGCTTGGGACGTAGGTACTGAAGACAGAAAAGCAAATTATCCAGACCAAGCAATGTACCAGTTTGTTGTAAAAAAAACCAAAAATTTGTATAATCCTATGAAAAAAGTCTCTGAGTCTAAGAAAAACAGCAGAATCTTCATCAGCTCCTGAGATGCCAAGGTAGTTTCCATTTACCCCTTCAACTGACCTTTGAGGACTACTAATAAAATTAGTACTCTCAGGGCAGGGAGTCAGTGGCCCCTGGTGTGTTTCTGCATTTTGCCATCGTAAGAAAAACTCTAATGATTTCCAGAAATGGAAAGAGGAAGGCAGCAGAGACGAAGCCACGTGAGGCTTTTAAAGTGGCTTTTGACCAGGTTCCACGGTCAACTCCACTCTTGGTCACCCTGCTTGAACTCTAGAGGCTTCGTGTCCCCAGGACTGGCTGAGGCTCGAGAAAGAGTACAGCCAGAGCCTGGGCCGTGTGTTGTAGTTCAGTGCGCAGGTTGTAGATGGCACTGAACTCCGTGAAGTGCCAGACTTGAGGAATTGGGGTGTGAGCGGCCAGGAACAGACAAGTGCAGGTTCCCTTCTTTGGGAGGAAAGCACGAGGGCTTGGGCCTGCTCGCAGCTCCGTGAACAGGTGAGGAATTGCTGGAGAATCTCTGAACAAGAGCCCAAGGCCATTATGAAGGCAGTTCAGAATGAAACATGAAACAGCCCACTTCTGCAAAAATGGTTGTACATTTGTCCTTTAATTGCATCATTTCATTGTGGTTATTATACCTTGAGAAAAATTATTAGTTCAAGAAAGGTCCAGGGCCACTCACATGATTGACAAGGAGGCTAGACTAAAACTTCTGCAGAGATGGAGGGTGAGAGTTACTTAGGATGAGAGCTGATAAATCATAAGCGAGGAATAATATCAAATATTAGAATAAGAAACCTATGGATGCCTGAGAGCGAGAGCCACACGCTTCAGAAGAAACGCACTGTGATAAGTTTGTGGCTAGTAGCCCTGTGGCTGCTGTTTAAAGGGAGGCAGACTGCTTGGGCTAAAAGCCCCACATCGGGACATTGCAAAGAGGACTGTGTTTTTTAGCATAATGCCCTTGGGTGTCACAGGTATGGACGGGTGTAGCCTGGGACACCATTTCTAGGGTCCTTGATGTGGTGCTAGTAGATTTTTTCACTTACGTATCAGTGTTTTCCAAAAACGATTGCAGGTGGCATATATGTGGACTTTTCATGAGCAGTAGGGATGAGAGAGGGAGGCTTAGGGGAGGGAGCAGATGAGAAGCCCACTCTTTGGGGCCTCCCCACGCTAAGCATGATCCCATCCTGTCATCAGGTGAGATATGGGCTCCCAAGACAAGGGGGAGAGCCTACTAGTCCAGGGCTCTCAGTAGCAGGGTACACAAGTCCTCCCCCTGAGGGAGAGCACCAGCATGCACCAATAGGGGACAGTGAGCCATGGGGGTCACCAGCTATGTTGCCAGCCTGATCAAGCATGTGCAGCCACAGGGTTCTCAGGCTGGACTCCAGTGGCGCACTGCCGGGGAGGCTCAGCAGTGGCCAAGGAGTTACCCTTCAAAGATGCAACTTGACCCAAGTGCAGAGCCTTGAATAACCACTAGATCATCCATTCCACCTGAAAATGTCTGCCTTGGGTCACACGTGGTATTCAGTCCTGCCTAGCCAACAGCAAGGGCCCAGGGGCCACTGGGAGCCCCTAGGGGGCTGCAGGAGGGTCATACTTAGGAAATTTCAAAGCCCCACCCCCAGCATTTGCCCAGAGGATAGTCTGCCCATGGAATGGGCCAAGGAGGTACCTGGCAGGGCTCTGGCACTCACAGCAAGCTCGGGTGGAGAGCCCTAAGTCCTGGCAAAGAGCACGGAGGATGTGTGTGGGGACTAGTAACATTCCAGTGGGGTGTTGTCCAACAGGACCGTAGTGGGGAGTCAGAACGATGGTAGCAGCAAGCACAACTGAAAATGGCATCTGCAGGCCTGGGTAGCTTCCCAGGCTATCCAAAGAGGACAGGAATGAAGTGACTATCCAGAGCCAGGCTTCCTGCTCCAGAGCCCACTGTCACCCAGGCACCCTTAGGAAAGCTCAGCTGTTCTCAGGAGCCCTGAGGTGCCACCACACTGAGCTGCCTGCAGAGTTAACTCTGGCTTTCTCCTCTGCTCCAAGTGTCTAACATGAGTCGTCCGCAACTGCAGTTATCAGAGGCTGGGAAAGAACTTTTGCCTCTCATAGCTGGCTTCCTCTGACCGCAGCCCCTGCCCTGGCCCCACTCAGCACTGTTTTCCCTGCTCCAATCATGGCTTTCTGCACACACCAGTGAGACCTCAGACATGAAGAAAGAGAAGCAATGAGAAGAGGAACCAGGAGAGTCAAGGAGAAAGGAAAGATCTGTAGAGTGAGCCAGACTGAAGCTCACACATGTGTGAGGCCACGGGAAGGAAGCTCTTACGCCTGGCAAAGCAAGGCCCATCACAGCTGCTGGCCCTGGGGCTGGGATGGCCCATTGGCCTCACACTGCAGTCCACAGTACAGACCCTCCTTGCACTTCTGCCGTCATCAGAATATGAGGGGCGTGTGGTCACAACCTAGCTGCTCTGAGCCCTCCAGAGAAGGCTCCAGCGTTCCAAAGTTGGATTACTGACAGTTTGAGTAATGGGCCTTAAGAGGCCTGGGGGAGGAAAAAAGAGAGGAAAGCCTGACAGTTGGTGTCTATTGTGGGCTGGTTATAACAGAAAGAGCCAAGGTGAGGAAGGAGACAGTGCAGAGCTGTCTGACAGTGCAGTGCAGGGCGTTGTGGTGACAACGCCCATCTCATTGGCCACTGTGTGGCATCCTGCCTGCCAAGGGCCTTGTGGACACCCTGCGGGCACCAGAGATAAATCTGGGCACCTCAGGTTCGTGTCTCTAACACACAGAGTGCTTTCACCACAGGGAAAATGCACGGTTTTCACAGCATATTCAGCTTATGGGATGGGGGTGGATATGGGACAGAATGGAATTTTTTCATCTTTAAGGTAAATTAAAATTGCACTTGGGCCCTGGCCAGGAGGCTCAGTTGGTTGAGCATCATCCCATGCACCAAAAGGTTGTAGGTTCCATCCCTGGTCAGGCACGTATGGGAGGCAGCTGATCAATGTTTCTTTCTCACATCAATGTGTACCCCCCACCCTCCTCAAATCAGTGAATATATTATTGGGTGAGGATTCAAAAAATACGCTTGGAAAATTCTTTAAAGAAAGTGGAAATGTGCGTGTGTTAGCCTGAACATGAGAGAGCAAACCAGGTGGTATGGCTGATACTTCATAGGTTTTTGAACTATGAAAATGGCCATTTCATAGGGTCCCCCATTGTCACTGTGACAGGGTCCTTTGAAGCCACAGGTCTGAGGAGTGAGACTGTCCTTTCACAGACCCACGCCATGCGTTGTGTAAGCATGGATTGTGCCAGAAACTAGTGTAGAATGAATGAGCAAGTGAGCGGATACCCATGTCAGGCTGCAGTGCCTGGGCAGCCTCCTATCAGCAAGTTGCCGTCCCTGGCTGGTTCCAGCTTTTCCCGGCCCCCAGTTTACACCATGTGCTTTTCCCTTCCTCATCTTCTCCCCCTGCCCACCCTCTGGCCCAGGCACCAGGGACTCAAGGTTGGCTTGCGTAACAGGTACTAGCAGGCATTTCCCCCTCCTGGGACAGGATATCCTGGCGCCCTTCAGTCTCTCCCTAACTGTTTAAAACGGACCGGAGCACAGGAAAAAACCTAACTCTAAAATTAGCAGCATGATAGAAGAAAGGCACATAGCTGCGTTCTGTACTGTTTGTCAATGAAACAAGCCTAAACAGGGCCAAATGCATTTCCTTTTTGGGCAAAACAGACCTACTGGGAGTAATGGTCAGACACCAAGGCGAGAGGCGGCCTGTGGAGGCAAAAGGAACCATCTGAAGCTCTGTGGGCTGTCCCTTGGTGCTTCATGGCTTTTTCCATTGGCCTCTGCCTGGCTGGCTTTTTTTTTAATAGAGCCTAGTCCAACCTTTCCAGGGGTTGTGCTGGCCTGGAAACACTTAGGAGAGGAGCACAGTGCCCTCTGCCCGCCCCCCACCAGGATGGGCTCCGGGGGACCTTTGGCAGCCCACCCCCCACCAGGGCTGCGGCAAGACCACTTGATTTCAGTTCATGGGGCTCCCTCCCACTTTTGAGTCTTTAAAATATGTTATTTGTAAACAACACTATCTTGTTCCAAAATAAGAGTTTGCAGAAGTAAGATGTCAGTTTCACACCATACCCACAATATTTCTTCCAATAATTCTAAATAAGTATTTCAAAGGAGTTTCTTGAGCAATGCAATGACCGATTTGATTATCCTGCTAGGAGTTATTTTCATATCAGGAAATGTTACTTTCATTTCCTCAGTGCCACTAAAATATCTGTTTTTTATCTAGCTTTTCTAATCACGTTTTGAAATCTTCCGCTTCCTTCTTGAAGGGATGGAATTTCAGATAACCCACATGATGGAGACATGTTGTTTCACTGAGGCAAGGAAACCAGATCTGTTTTACGCCTCTAAGGTTGGCAGAGGGCAAATGGGTCCTTTTCCTAAATCACTTGGCACGTCTGGGTTTTTACCCACAGTCATGGAGGAGGGGCGGAGGTGGAAGGGATCAAAGATCCCATTCCACCTGCCTGATTAATTCTGAGTCAGTCCAGTGTGAGGAGTGGGGGCAGACTTCTCCCCTGCTTTGCACATTGGGTCACATGGATAGTAAGTGATGGCAACCAAAAAGCAATCCAGTCCCCTTCACGCCAAACCCTGTGCTCTCCTCTGGTCAGCCCTCAGCTACCTCCTCCTGCATGCAGCCTATGGAGAATGACCCGCCAAGGACCACGTGACCTTCCATTAACAGGTCACAGGAGGGCCTTTCTCATTCCCACCCAGGCGCTTTCCAGCATAAACACCTGCCAATCTGTCAGCCTCGTTCTGGAAATAGTGTTTCTCCAGAAGGATAAGGGCTGGGATCCATTATTCCCAGAGTGATTCTATTCAGACTTTCTGCCGTTTCTTCTTCTGGGCTTGTTGGGATTGCACCTTCAACATTGGCACATGCTGCCATTCTCCACCAAGCACGTCAGCTCCTGGCACCCCCAAGTTCTGACCACTTCATCAGTCTCTGTCCGAACGGGACCTCTGACCTGACTTTTCCACAGTAGGTTGTGAAAAGCCTGAACTTCCCCAGGTTTCTACAGTTGTTAGCCCTGAGCCAGCGAGAAGGAACAGAGGCTGAGGGAAGCCAGCAGAGCAGCCCCCAGGGCTCCTTCATGGCCGCCAGGGAACCTCCCAGAGCAATTCCATTCATCATTTACAATGATACCACCACTCTCACCCTTCTAAGACCCTAAGGTGTGCTCATGCCCAGCCCCATTTCACTTTAGTCACCCCCGGAAGCCATGATGGCTTCCAGATTGGCCCAAAGAGGCTCACTCCCTGATGGCCCTGGGCCTGGCTGCTCTGTGGAAGAGCAAGGCTGCCTCGCGTCACCAGGTGTAGGCTCAGATGGCACTCGCCCCCCTGCCAAGAGTGGGCTGCCTCACCACCCTTCCGGACTGCTGTGCCCTCTCAGGAGGGCGTCAACCCAGGCCGCCCACCACATGGGCTGCCGGAGACTTTAGAAGACAGAGCACGTTACCCCTGTGCCAGCACCTTGTCTCAAAATGGAAAAGGGCTAGGGGCCACAGCTACAGAGATACAAAGCCTCGGCGCTCCTCACCTCTGTGTGCATGCTTCTGTTTTGCTTCTGCCCACAGCAATGGGTGAGGCAGAAGGGGTGACCCAGAGGATCCCTGTGGCATTAGGAGGCCTTCCAGCCTCAACACAAGCTGAGGGTGCTGCTGTTGTGTTTGTCCCTCTGGGGTGTGAGGGTACTTACTCGCCAGCTGGAACGCAGCAGCCATGGCCTCCTCCCAGCACTGGGAATCAGGTGACATCAGGGGCAGGCATGTCAACCCCAGGATGAAAGTGAGCTGGCCTGCAGCGAGGGCCACCGTGGCAACCAGGTTGCAGGCACGCATCATGTCAAATTGCACTGTGAGGGGCCAAGAGGGAAGAAGGCAGGTGGTCAGCGTGGGGCGGGACGCTCAGGGCTGGGGCTCTCTCTCCCCCTGAGGCTCATCCCTCTCTCTGTACTGACAGCCTCACTGATTTCCCTCTGCCCTACAACCCCAGGCTTCAGGTACTCTACTCCCCCACTCGCACCCAGTCCAGGAGTGAGGGACACATACATAGGGCAGGTGGACAACAGAGCAACACTGTGGATGAACTGCAAAGGCTAGGGGCAGGGGCAGCAGGTCCCTTCTCTGTGGCTCTTCCAGACTGTTAAAGTGGCCCCACCACAGCTGATGAAAACTAGCCTTCTGGGCCCTCCACCCCCCACCCAGTGTCAGGCCGAGGTGGTGTCTGGCAATGATCACATTCGGCCCTTGAGGAGCCTGAGTCACATGGAGGTGCTATGCTACCCCCTGCCATGGAAGGTGCATTCCTTCTGCCCACGGTGTCTCAACAGCTTCCTTCTTGCTGTCCATCTGTCATTCAGAGAGCCTGAAGGATCTTGCCCTTCCCTAATCCCAGGCCTTCTTCCTGCGCCTGCTCCAGCCTGGGGTGGGCCCACTGGCTCTGAGGGCAGTGTGGATGTGGCAGGACAGTAGCAGAGGCCTCAGCTGTTGGGAACTCCGAGCAGCTTCTAGGAGAGCCCAGCGCCAAGGGTCGTGGAGCGTGAGAAAGTGTGTGTGCTACCAGATGAACGACGGTCACCATCAAATGAACTCTTTCACCTTCTTGAGCTGAGCCTGACGGTGCAGGCCAGGGTGAGCGCTGGGGGTCCTTCTCTGTCAGTCCTCTTTCTCGCAGGCGTAGCCCCCTTCGCAGGTGCACTGTGCTTCCCTGGAGTGGAGCTCCCAGTCTGTAGTCCTCAGAGTAACCTCGGAAAGCGCTGCCATCACCATAAACCCTGGCACTGCTTTCTGACCTTCTACAGCGCCAGGAGGCAGAGGGCAGGGGCTGGGCGAAGTCGGAGGAGCCCCAGCGGAGCAAGCAGGGCCAGGCCCGGTGCAGCGGTAGGTCCCTGGTCCCAAGGAGGAGGGAGCAGACACGGGGGCCTGGAGAACAGCAGCAGCGCCCCTTGAGCCTCAGTGTCTGGGCATCGCGTACTCGTTGGAGTCTGAGACTTCCTCCCCTCCCCCGAGGCCGAGGCCAACAGCTCAAGCTCATGAGCAACGGTTTAGGCCAATTTGCTGGTGCTTTCCTGGCTGCTCGTGCAGTGTCCGTGGGGCACCCGGAGGTGCGGCTGGTGGCCTTCTGTCAGGATGGGGCGAGCCCGAGCGGTTCTTTCCCTCCTTGCTCAGGAAGACTGGCTGTCTTCCTGTGGAGGCTGTTGTTCGCACCGCTGTTTCTTCTTCACATTTGATTTCCTTTGCAGTTGGACGCTGCATCTCTAAAAGATGGTCGGGTTAAGGAGGTGGACGTGAACTGAGGTCAGGGTGTCAAACATGATGAAGGGTAACCGCCAGGCCCAGAGAAGTCTGTCTGGTTTCCCAAGCTCAGGCTTGCAGGCAAGGAAAGACTTGAATGAACTGTTGGCCAAGGACAGGAGTGGCCTGTGGCGGACATAAGCACTGGGGGGCAGCCGCAGGGAGCGCGTGGTGGTGCAGTGAGGCCAATGACTGAGGCTCCCAGGAGCCCGGAGCAGAGCACACCTGGGACCCTGGCGGTCCCTCCCCAGTGGGGGGCCTGCTGTCCGGCCTCCCTGGCCATCGTCTTTGGCTCACCTCCGTCCTTCCTGGCAGCTCTGAGTACACAGCCCTGTCGCATCCCCAAGCTCACAAGCCGCCACACAGGCCTCTGCCCAGGTCCCCGTGGATCTTGGCATTGAAGATGTCAAGAGGGTGCAAAAAATGAAACGGTGGCTGCTCACAGACTCAGCCCTCTGCCTCAGAAGACAACTCCCCTCTCTGAGCCAAACTCCCTTCAGTGGCCTCTCAGAGGGGACATGTCCTGGCTGGCATCCACCGTTCCTGGTGTTTTACCAGTCATAACACTACCTGTGTACATATTGTGCCGGATTGTAAGGAACCCATTGAAATGTGGCATGACTGTCATCTGGCCAGGCAGCATGTGGCGCACACCCCATCCACCTGCATTTCCACCTGGGGCCAGCGAGCATGAAATCACCTATGGGCCTGGCAAGGGGCTCCCCTCAGGGGGCGCTGGCTCCAGCCATCTGCCCAACATGTAATTAATGTTTTTTCATGAATGCATCTTGCTTCAGAAAAAGAACATCAGGTGCCTGACAGAGTGCATGAAACGTGAAAAGATGAAAACTGACAGAAAATAAGGATCAGAGTACGACTGACCCTGGAGTTAGGTCATGGGGTCTTTTTGGGAGCCAAAGGGGGGCCTCAAATCCTGTGAGTTCCCCCTGAAACCTCACAGGAAGAAAAGAGCCACCTGATGGGTAATGAAAGTCAAGATCACTGCACCCTGCCCAGTGAGCGACCTCAAGGACAGGACCCAGCCTGACATGGGGGCAGCTGGAGGACCTGGACCACCCTGTGCCCCTGCCCAGTATGCTCAGGACACCCAGCGTCACAGGAATCCCTGACCAGAATTGAGTAATGGCTCCTTGCAGTTTTCGTCCCAGGGCATCGCCAGGACCTCTGGCACAGAGCCGGTGGGAGCCTGTCTGCTGTCCCCAAGCCGCTGCCCTGGCTGCCTGCAGCCATGTGTGGGATCTGGAACAGCCTGGCTCTCTGGTCAAAGCAGTGCTGTGTGACGAAGGGCACGTCACACCCTGTTGGTGCCTCTAGATGGGTGCCCAGGATTGAACTGTGCACTGGACTGTCCACCCTGCCACCCAGACCCCACCACCCCACCACAGACGAGATGATTGACAGAGCAACAGTGGTGCTGTGGGTGACGTGGAGGGTGTTTACGCAGAGGCAGGGGGTATCACACAAGGACTCCCTGTTCTTTCCTCCTAATCTCTATGCCTAGCTAGATCATGGGCAAAGCGTGGGCTGGGGTTTTTCATAGAATTAATGAGGCTGAGCACTGGTTTGATTTAAGGTGGTGGCAGGAAGCCCCAGCTCTGGACCTCCTGGGCCAGGATGCCCACTTGCTATTCCCTGTTCATGTCACACGGACCTCACTTTCCTCAGTTCAGTCTTGCTGGAGAAGCTTCTGTAGACCTTTTGCTCATTCTGGACCAATATTTGATGCTCAGAAGTTCATTACAGTTAGCTGCCACAAGCGCCATACTAATGGCATGAGGATATTTTAAAAGTTGGTCGGGAACCTTATCAGGTGGTCTGGGAGGGACAGCAAACAAGGGCAGGTGAATGCGGCTGCTCAGGACACCTGGCAGGGTGGGAGGGAGGCAAGGGCTGTCTGCGTGGAGGTTAGGAGGATCCCTGTGTGTCTCCCAGGCCTAAGGTGACCAGTCCTTAGCATGGGGACAGAGAGGATAGACACACAGGGAGGGCACCTGGGCACCACTGGGGGCTGTGGCAGGAGTCCTTGAGGTCCGGGCCGTCCCCTCCCAGGCTCAGGGAGGGAGAGAGGTACGGGCTTTGCAGAACTCTCACTGGAGCTGCCTCGGGACCACTGGTTTTTATTGCTCCTCAGGACAGTCCCCAACCAGGATTGTTCTTGATCAGCAAGTCACACAGAGACCCAAGTCCATCTGCACTTATCTGGCTCCCATAGGCCCCTGAGTTCAGCTAGCTCAGAAAATTCTGAAATCATTCATTCACTTGGATCTTTTAAAGAGAGGTTTTTGCTCCTTGTTTGCAAAGGAGTGGGGAGGGGCAGATAGCCAACCCGAGACAGAGGACCCCCTTGGGCCGTGGCGAGGGCCTCTGAGTGGACAGAGTGGGTTGCATGGCCCCAGGGACCTCAGCTGAGCCTGCCTCCTGCAGTTTCCATTCCTGCCTGTGAAATGGGACAGCACCCCCAGCGCAGTTTCTCCTGCAGCTCGGGGTTCCAAGGCCACGGCTGTTGAGGACAGTCACACACCAAGCACATGTCTGCACTGCCTGTGGACTTCGGGGTACCGTCTGACAGAACCTCACGCGGGCCGTGTGCAGCCTCACGTGTGTCAGTTTCCTTGAAGACAAACTTCGCCTTCTGAAGAGATGATGCCCACCTGCAAGTTAGGCCCTCTCAGCAGTTTAAAGGGTCTTCACGGGGAGATGTTTGCCCATCAACCCCAGTGACTGTTTAGATGACAAGCGTCTTCATACTTAAGAAGTCTTCCCTATGGTACATGCAAACCTGACCCTACTTTCAAAGTCAAGTTCCAGGCTTCCAGAGCAGTGTTAGATCCAGTGCTCAGCATGACGAGCCAGGGCCCAGGATGAGGCAGTGGAGCAGAGGGAGCGAGGGCGCTGCCCTTCGGGGCTGGCCTCTGCAGGCGCTCGGCGGTCCCACCTGTGGGTCTCCCCCAGAACTGCATACCACCTTAACCACCCCAAGGACTGTGGAATGAAGTCAGAACTCAGCCATGTGTTCTTAAGCTTCTTGTTTATTTTTCTCATTAACAGTCTTAATTTTCCACCAGGAAAAACATATTTTCCTTGATTTGGTTAAGGCATCTGTTCTTTAGCTGTGTATGATGGCAGAGAAAAGCCCACTACTACATGAGAACTGTCACGGAGGAGCAGAGGCGGGTTTGCGCTGAGCAGGACTGACGGGTGCCTGCGGCTCGCCAGGGGAGGGTGGGCGTGGAGCTTGGGGCCTGCCGGTTCCTCAAGAGCCAGTGCTGCCCCTCAGAGCAGAGCACCCTCACCTGTCAGCAAACAGATGACCCGTGTCTTCTGCATGCCATGCAGGGCTAGCAGGTCCCCCCACCCCCCGTTCTAAAGGAGACAAAAAAGTGAGCTGACTTACATTTGACGGTACCTCTGGACTCCTGGAAGCCTGCTGCCTCAGAGCCCCAGCCCAGGGCCTCACAGTCCCTTGTGTCCACCTGCGCAGGCCTGGTCCCAGGGCTTGGCCCTCCCCGGGCCCTGTCCACCAACCAGCAGGACTTCCATAGCCCCACGCTTCGCTTGCGCCCATCTTCCAGCGTCTGATACACCCAGTTGGGGGTGAAGGCTGCTGCATTGTTGAGGATGAGAGAGACCAGGGCCACCAGCACGGCTGTGGCCACCAGTTTCTGGACAGTCATCACTGACTGCCGGTGCCGACCGCTTGTGGAGAAAGTCCCAGTCCTGGTCAGCTTCTGTGGCCAGGGAGAACCAAGACGCTGCTAGGGGTGGCTAGAGGACATCACCGTTCATTCTTGGAGGGTTGGGAAGGCCCGTGCAGCAGGTGCAGGTGAGCCCACCTCACGGTCCTCCTTACCCTCCTTCCTGCACCTGGAGCAGGGACAGGCCTGTTCTGAAGGTGACTGCGTGGCCCATCCCGGGAAGGAAGCAGGGCACCAGCGAGAGTCCAGAATCCTGAATGCGCCGTCTTCCTGGGAAGCAGAGGCCCAGGGAGGCTGGAAGCCTCTTCTCCCCGATGTGGGAGAACAGAGAGTAACTGGAGAGGAAAGGCGGAGGCAATGTGGTATCAGCCGAGCCTCCTTAAAACCAGCTCAGCTCAGAGCAAAGCTAGTGCGGGAGCCAGGCTCTGAGCAGGGTCGCAAACAGTGGGGGTTCAGCGGCCTCTGTGCTGCCTGAGCCCCTGCCTGGTGCCTCCGACACAAAACGGCTGGTCCTGGAAAGCAGAGAGCCTGCTGCAGGGAAGTATGTGTGCGTGCGTCTGTGTGTGTATGTGTGTGCGCGTGCATTTTCCCCCTGTCTCTGAGCAGAGAGGAAATGGTTGTTTTTGAGGCTGTTTTTGGTGAGCTGGAGGGCGTAGCCAACTGCAACAAATAGCTGCTGGCCGCAGCAGCCAGACACTAACAGGATGTGTTTCCTGATAGGAAAGGCAGGGGGGCCTTCTGAAGTCCTGCTCCGTGACCCTCCTCCCTGGCTTCTCCCCATCTTCCTTTCCAGAAGAGAGGGCCGGGAGTGCTGGCCCAGAACAGACTAACGGTCTCACCTGTCTGTCTCGGACATGGCCAGCCTGGCACTCGGGTACCACAGAGCAGCGTCAGAGGCAGTTGCTGCCCACAGCATTCCAGGCAGGGTCGTGTGCTCGGCCTGGGGACAGCAGCAGGAAGCTCAGGGCTGGCAGGGTGTTGGTGACCGTCTGCCCACCCAGCCCATGGTTGTTGCCCCAGCACAGAGGTACTGCTGGCCCACAATATGCCTGGACCTGCCCTTGTCACAGGGAGACACAGATGGAGGAGGGAACTGCCCAGAGGGGATGGCAGCAGAGAAAGGCTGGGCACGATGGAGCGCTCCCTTAGACAGGCCTGCATGTCCCAGCCAGACCCTCTTCCTGCCTAGACCTGGCAGGTCAGGGTCCCACTTGGGAAACTTGCAGACCAGGGAGTCGTCCTTGAGGTACAGGAAAGTCAGGCTCTGGACACACCGCACAGGGACCAGCGAGGCCAGAGGGAGAGTGAACGTGGTTTCTGGCCTGGGCTCTTTGCTGCTGACGGGAATGTCAATCTGCACGGCTCCTCAGGGACCAGGTCCATCACTGTGGTGTGCTGGTACACCTCGACCAGAGCCGTTCAGCTGCCATGGGCTTGAACAGGCCTTCATCTGCTCTGCCCAAAGCCCCCTGGGCCAGCAGACCGACACAATGGGAGGTTCTGTGTCACCACCTCAGACTCACAGTACAGGGACGTTCACCCAGCCAAGGCCCCAAAGACGCTGTTAATGAATAAAAAGGCATGTCTGTACCATGGTGTACGAACACTTGTCTGACATGAAACCCCTGGAGTTCCGGGCATTGGCAGCACTTGGCCTTCACTATTTGCTGTCTTCACGTGCTGCCCAAGGTACAAGGACAAGCACTCTCACGGGGTAGGAAGTCGGGGTCAGAGATGATCAGATGACCTCAGCCCTCACCCTTCACCTTGCTGCTTGTGGAGCTTCGCAGAGTTCCCAGCCTGTGTGGATACCCGGTCTGCACTGCTCTCGAGCGCCTGTTTGTGTGGGGCCTGTGTGTGCCACACCCACGGCGAGGCTCCCCATGCCATTAAGTCTGCATTCCTGAAAGGCAGGGGTCTTTGGAGAATTGTGGGTTCTGGTAAATGTCTACTCAAATTCCCTGAGGGATTGACCTATTTTAGGACTTTTCCCCTTCCCATGGCTTGTGCCGAGAGAAAATCTGCTGTTCCCGCCTTCTGCCCTGTGGTCCTTTTCTCTCGGTACCCAGGGCTGGGTGGGCAAGGGCCTGCCGGTTCTGTCTGCCCTCCTCACTCCCACATGCAGCCCCCTCTTCTCAGGGGGGCTGGGGCAAGGGCTTCGAACACTCTTGAGTCCTTGCATGCACCATGCAGTAGACAGAGGCCCCAAAAAGGAAGCTTTCCCAAGTCTCCATTAGAAGGGGATCAACTCCCCTCCTTGTTTATGTAAATCACTTATCTTTAGGTAGCCTTTAAATCAGGGGTGTCACACTCATTTTCACCAGGGTCCGCATCAGCCTCATCAGCCACACAGTTGCCTTCAAAGGGCCAAATGTAATTTTAGGACTGTGTAACTACTCAGCTAGGGGCAAGGAGCTTGGCACTGCCTCCGGGTAGACACAAGTTGCCAGGCTGTGCTCAGCCCGCAGGCCTTGTGTTTGCCACCTGTGCTTTAAATGGCTGATTTCTGATAAAAAGCAGCACACGGTTTCAGAAACCAGAGCACCTGCTTTGCTTGTCCTGGGAGCAACCACTGGGCCCGCTCCACCCAGCTCTTCCCCAGGCTGGGCAGGGAAGGGGCCAGGACCCCCAGGAAGTCCTCAAGGGGCTCCTGTCAGGTCATCAAGCCCTGCACACTCAGCCGTTTCCCTGGATTCTGGAATGGGGAGATGGGGATAGGGGCCAGGGGAGAGCTGCAAGCCTGGTAGCTGGAATTGAGTGAGGAGTGACCCTGTCCTCAGAGGAACCCCACACACATCCATTCACCCATCCTGACTGTGGGGGTCCCATTGGGGAATGGAACCCAGCCATGGGCTCCCTGAGCCACTCAGAGGGCCCTTCCTGTCCTCCAGAGTTCCCGGCCTTAGGTCATGTGGTGGGGTCCAGCTGCAGTGCTTGCGTGTGCCTCCCTGCTCCAGCACATGTACAAACGGCAGTGTTTATCTCAGAGCAGAGGCATGGGGGAGATCCGGCTACAGCATGTGCGCTGCATGGTAGAACATGAGACTCTTAACCCCCCAGTCACCCGTGCTCTGACTGGGGGTCTCCATGCAGTGTGCCTGAGAAGAGGGGCCTCTGAGGCTGGTTCTAGATGCTTCTCAAAGGACAGGCTTTCCAGAAAGTTGAAAAGCAGTTTCAGGCCAGCCCCTCGGCTGCCCCGGCTGCCTCTTTCAGAGGTGCCTCTCTGAGCTGATGAAGTGCAGATGTGAGCGCTGTCCACAGACTGGCTCAGACAACAGGAAACTCTCACGACTTGGATGGAGACCAGGCGGTGTTTACTTCTTGGAATGTATGTCGTATGCGCAAGCCCCAGAAGTGCACACTGGAACTGAAGCTGCCGTGGGGAGAAGGGCAGGAGCCGAGCACAGTGCAGACGCTGTGCTGGAGGCCAGCCACGGACGCAGCCGGCCCTTTGGGTCTACGTTCTTGGTCAGTCCTGCATTCCGCTGTGTGGAGAGACGCCTGCCCCCACTGTGGTTTGCTTGAGCAGCCCTAGCCTGGCGTGAACAGCCAAGTTTGTGCTTCCAGCATGTTTTTTTTTTAGCCTTCACTCGGGGGAGATTCATTCCCAGGACATTTTGCACACAGCACACCCAACACTTCTAGTTTAGGTGGGCACAGTGAGCCCAGTCAGGTTTCTGGCCCTGTCCTCTGTCCCCAGGAGTACTTGATGCTGGCAAAGCACACAGCCATCCACATGGGGAGATGTGAGAGCCCAGCCCTGCCCACTGGGAAGAGTGCCAATACACAGTTCCCAAGTTTCTCTGCCTGTTCAGGTTACTTTGCACTTTAATCAGATGCAGATACCAGCAGTCTGCTTTAAAGACAAGGGAGAGGGAGAGGAAACAGAAGAGGTCACCCCCAGCCCTCACTCTCGCCATCACACTTAAAGAAGGTTGCAATTGTGAAATATTTTGGAAGGGGAGTATAAAGGTCCTGTGTCTCATCAGCATCTTGCATAGCGTGCCTGGGAAGGCCCGGGTGAGTCCAAGCCCCAGACCACTTCCTACCACTCAGTGCTGCCCATACCTACTCTGTAGTTGAACCTGGAAAGCACCAAGGTATGGGATTTTTTTGAAGATTTTAAAAAATTTATTTTTAGAGAGAGGGGAAGGGAAGGAGGAAAAAAGGGAGAGAAACATCAGTGTGTGGTTGCCTCTCATGCATCCCCTACTGGGGACCTCGTTTGCAATCCAGGCATGTGTCCTGACTGAGAATCGAACCTGTGACCCTTTGGTTCACAGGCTCACACTCAGTCTCCTGAGCTTCACCAGCCAGAGCGCACTAGGGTATGTTTAAAGGGCAATGAGGCCTGGTTGGCATAGCTCAGGGGATTGAGTCTGAACCAAAGGGTCACTGGTTCAATTCCCAGTCAGGGCACATGCCTGGGTTGCAGGCCAGGTGTTCAGTGAGGGGCACGCAAAAGGCAACCGCACATTGATGTTTTTCTTCCTCTCTTTCTCCTTCCATTCTCCTCTCTCTAAAAATAAATATTTTTTTTAAAGAGGGGGAATGAGAAGTCTAAGGAGCAGTGACAACTTTTCATCATTTCTGTAAGTGGGAAGAGAGAGATTGTATAGAACTGACTAGAAGCTGTGGGTGAGAAAGGTGTCTACTTTGAGATTCCAGATTTGGCCTGGGACTCTGTGCTTTTTCCAGCTGCCATTCCTAGAACCAGTGGTATTTGAGAGCTGTGTTCACCAGGCCCAAGTCTGCCCTCAAGACTCTCAGGGTTCCCTGGAGCCTCCACGTCAGTAGGGGCAGTGTCCGGGCTGCGTACAGACGTGTGCTTCTAGACAGCTGCCTTTATAGCCCCGTGGTGCTTCCACGTGCATTCCAATGAGCCTGTGAGGATGAGGGAAAGACAAGCTCCCATTCTCTGCTTATTATAAGGAAGGGTGTTTGGTGCAGAGAAGCCTTGCCTAAGGCTGCTGGATGGAGAAGGGGCAGAAGGGGCCCGACTCGGACCTCCCTCCAGCACTGCTGGCCCAGGGCCGGAGGCGGAGCTGCAGCCCCTGAGCTGGCCATGTACTAAGGCTTCTGCTCTCTCAGAGCATGTTCCTCTGAATTCCAAAGGAGAGGAATAGAGTTGCGTGGTGATTTTGACACATTGGAAGGTCCACCACTGGCTCGTGTCCCACAAACGACTGACCGGCCTGTGCTCCTCGGTGCTGTAGGAGGCCCAGGTGGGAGGCGATCAAAGGGCACTGAGCTCCGGCAGGCCCCTCACCAGGCCTTGTCCTGTACAGGTCAGCGGGGGCTCATCACCCCTGTATTTTCGGCCATCCCTCAGTAGCCATATCTAGCAAATGTTTTAAAGTCCCAAGAGGACCCACATAAAGCCAAAAACATACAAAAGCATACATTTGTTTGCAGGAAAGGGCACCTAGATGTTGGACATTTAGACCACAGATAACCACAGTGAAGCCCATCCTGCCAGGTAAACACCAGCCTCAGTCCGTCCTGGTGTCCCCCATCTCAGAGCTATTTTCACCCCAATTATATCCATGTCATGAAACCTGAGACGAAAGTTCCCCATTAATCACGGAGCCCCCCGCCTGGGTCCCCCCACACCCACACTCTGCTGTGGCTCGCAGCGGGGCTGGACCCACCAGCTCCGTCCTCTCGTGTATGCTCCTCCCTCACCCGTCCTCGGCCCACTCTCAGGCAAAGCTGTTAGGGAAATGCCCGCAGCACTGAGGCTGCAAGCTGCGCCCTGCACACACCTGGAGCACTCCTCCCTCTCCGTGACCGTGGCTGCCGTCTCAGAGGCAGCTGGTCCTGGGCCTGTGAGCAGAGTTCCCTAAGTCCCTCATGCTGCTCGATGCGGCCAGGTGGGAAGTAGCAGCCCCAGCCCACTTGCTCCAGGGGCTGCCCAGGCTGAGGCAGGCCTTCATGTAAAGGGAAAGCCTCACGGAGCAGCTGGCAATTGGAGGGGAAGAGCCTGGGTGTCTTGTGTGTAAGTGTGTGTACAAGGGTATGTGTGGATGTGAGTGTATTGTTGACTACCTGCACCCGAGTGTCGGGTTGCATGTATGTGTGTGTACAGATAGATACATATTTATAAGCAGATGAACACGGGCTGCAGGTTTTCAGATAGGAAAAGGTCCATTTCATCCATGGGAGACGAGGCAGTGAGTGCATTTGTTTGGTTTTTTTGCCTTCATGTGTGGAGCTTGCACTGAGATGTCTGTATGGAAAAGGCCTGTGTCTGAGCTCAGGGTGGGCACAGCCAGAATCAGTGGGCCCAAGGACTGCCCAGAAGGAAGGGCCAGAGAGTGTCCTCTCAGGCAGCCCCTGCAAGGACACTTGATTGAGTTTGGTGGAACTTCGTCACCCCTATAGCATGGCAATGCGGGATCTGAGATCGTGTCCAGGCTTGCCCTGAGCCCGGGGCCTGCCAGGGAGTGGGGCAGGAGCCCCAGGTCAGTGTCAGAGGGAGCAAGCCCTCTAGAAACCTTACAATGAATAGGAAGAACTCGTGCCCCCGAGCCTTCGACGAGGTGTGCACAGGTGACAACTCTGCGAGGCTCATGGGCACAAGGGAGGAGCACAGGAGTCCTGGGAACTGTACATACGTATGGGCAGCTGTCCCGTCCCACCCCTCAGCTCGCTCTGCAGGCCCCCAGACTTCGCCTCCACGCAGCTCTGGGACAGGAGACGGGAAGGGCCGTCCTCGCCCCCACCCCCATGGGGGTGGTGGGTGCGGGGAAGAGAAGCTTGTGTTTGCTGAGCAGATGTACTGAGACCGGAAAGAGTTGTGGGCATTTGTCAACCTACACAGAAGGCCCTTCTCTCTCTTAATGGGACTCGCCTCCTGTCGACTGCAGGGGAAATGCAGGAATCCTGGGACTGTGGGAGGGAAGTGGGAATAAGGAACAGGGGTCCCAGGGCCCCTCAGGAGCAGGTGCCACAGGAGGTGGTGCACCAGCCAAGGGACCCAGGGGACAGGTGTGTTTTCTTCTGGGGAGTATGTGGTTCCCAGTCTGCCCAGTTTTCTGTGGGTGGAGCCCACTCGGCTCCTGCATCCCCCCCTTCTAGGTGACGATGCCTGTCCACATAGGCCCCCAGCACTCTGGAATTGGTTGAGATAGGGCCCAATGTTGGGGGACTGGAAACTAATTGAGTTGCCATGCCCTCTACCACAGTGAGGCTGTCTGGGAGAACATGGCGCGCGTGTGTGTGAAGACCCAGCGGCTGGATGTCGCCAAGGTGTGCCTGGGCAACATGGGCCATGCACGTGGAGCCCGAGCTCTGCGGGAGGCCGAGCAGGAGCCAGAGCTGGAGGCGCGTGTGGCTGTGCTGGCCATACACCTGGGAATGCTGGTGAGTCAGGAAATTACAGGCCTGCTGCCCAGAGGGTGCTCCGTGGTTCCTTTGACAACAGGGATCTGGGGCAGAGCCCTGACCATGGAGGCGGGGCCGCTGCTGGCTTTGGTGGCAGGGGGGCCTGTTCGGCCAACCTCAGAGGGGGAGCATGGTGTACTAGGTCTGTCCAGAATGTATCCAGCCACACAATATGACAAATAGAGACATTTAATGAAAAAGATATAAGAAACATTTGTAGCCCTGGCTGGTGTGGCTCAGTGGATTGAGTGCCAGCCTGTGAACCAAAGGGTTGCATGTTCAGTTCCTAGGTCAGGGCACATGCCTGGGTTGTGGGCCAGGTCACCACTGGGGGCTGCACAGGAGGCAACCACACATGGATGTTTCCCTCTCTATTTCTCCCTCCCTTCCCCTCTGTCTAAAAGTAAATAAAATCTTTTTTAAAAAAGAAATATTGTATATAGGACAATGACACTTCAGTCCCCTTCAAAATAGGCTCCTTGGGACCTCACCCAGTTCTCCCAATCACCATTAGCTGCCCCCTCATATTTTCCTGAATCTCATCAACAGTCTGAAATCTCTTCCCTTTCAAAGGTGATTTTAGTTTTGGAAAAAGCCAGAAGTCACAGGGTGCCAAATCTGGGCTGTAGGGGGGCTGAGTCACGTGGGTGATTTGATGTTTTGCCAAAAAACTACATGAGACGTGATGCATGAGTGGGCACATTGTCGTGATGAAGCTGCCAATTTCCAGTTGCCCATAGCTGTGGCCTTCTGAGTCATCCGAATAGTTTCCATGGAGGAATGTTCAAGCTTCACACAAAATTTGATGCAGATTCATTGCTCTGCTTTCTCAGTCATTTTGAATGAGACAGCCACACAGTACACGTGCTCACTCGAGAGTGTCTACCGCCCCCACTGACCAGTACAGTGAACTTGTCATTGTTCACACATGCGCATTCCAGTCCACTCTCCTTGGCTGCCAGGCTACACTGATGTGGTGCAAACCATTCTCGTTATATTAACAGTGGTTGGACTGTTTTTGTACAGACCTCACATTCTTATCTGGGCTATTTCTTTGCAGGGAACACAAACCCTCTTAAACTAGCTTAAGCCAAAAAGGAGGGCAAGGCCCCCCCGAGGAGCTCTCAAGGCCTCTCTCCTCTCCAGGAGGCAGAAGCTGAGTTGCTTGGCAGGGTTGCCTGTGGCAGGGGCAGCTCACATGGCCTGCAGCCATGTGGGGGCTGTGGGGTCAGACCCTCTGAGAAAAAGGCTGGGGGACACCCATGTGTCTGGCACGGGGAGGAGCCAAGCACACCTGAGTGGTCAGCCCTTGGCCCCTGGTCTGTAGGGGTGAGCGCAGGCCACTCTGAGGGGCGTTGCAGCAGGCACGGTCTCCTCGCTCATGGCATGCAGGGGCATCCCCATAGAGACGGGCCTGGGGGGGGTCAGCCCTTCCTGGGGATGGGGACACCACATCGGCATGTGGCATTCATGTTGTACGTCTCAGAACACATCCTGAGGTGTGTGTCTGTCCTCTGTGTGTGTGTGGTGTGTTTGTCACGGGCTTGCTGATGGCACATGCGGCGTCTGCAGTGGGTCGTATGGTGGCCAGAGCAGTGGCTGTACTAACATGCACCGTCTTCTTCAGGAGGAGGCTGAGCAGTTGTACAAGAAATGCAAGCGCTATGACCTTCTCAACAAGCTCTACCAGGCCTCTGGCCAGTGGCAGAAAGCCACTGAAGTCGCCGAACTTCACGACCGTGTCCACCTGCGCACCACCTACTACAACTACGCCAAGCACCTGGAGGCCAGCGCCGACTGCAGCCTGGCCCTCAGCTAGTGAGCAAGGGGCCTCTCCCGACTCACTCTGGGATAGGCCCTGGTTGCCTCTTGCTTTTTTCTCTGCCCCAGTGAGATGGCCATAAAGGTTCTCAGAGGAAAATTCTAGACTGAGGCACCTTCATAGGGCAGGTGGAAACATCAGTTAGTCTCTTTCAAAGGGAACTTGAGTTGTTGCTTTAGGAGAACCTCCAAGGTGGAGCGACTGCTTCACCCTGCCTCCAGGTTCTGGGCACGTTAAGAGGCCTGGGGTCAGCTGGCGGTGTTGCTACAGCCCCAGTCCAGCATGGTGCCACCCAGGGTATTGCTGGTGGTGGCGCCTGGGGGCCTGGCCACAGCTGAGCCCTCTCCAGTGCGGGCTGTGAGCAGCGAGGAAGCCCTACTGCCTCCTGACAGCGGGTCCACAAGCCACAGAGCTATAGTCAGGGAGTGAGGCTCCACCCTGTTTCCATGTGTTCAGCACGGGCTGAGACAGTGGGAACTAGCTGCTCCTTCTGCCCTCTTGCAGCTATGAGAAATCAGATACCCACCGCTTTGAGGTGCCCAGGATGCTCTCAGAGGACCTGCAGTCCCTGGAGCTCTACATCAATAAGATGAAGGACAAGTGAGTGTCCCCCACTGGGCTAGGGGCTGTGGCAGGTGGAGGCTGCATTTGCATATGGAAGCTGGAGGCCTGGGGCTACTCAGAGGAGACCCCCTTCCAGAGCTTTACATGTGAGAGTGTGAAGCATTCTCTTGGTCCCTCAGAGCCAGATCCCAGGGTGCTGGGCTGGGTGGTGGGAGGGGGCTTTTCATCTGAACAAGGTTCCTTCAGACGCGGGGGACCTCACTCTTGCCCACCCAGCTTCCATGTCCCCTGGCTGCTGGTCATGAGAAGTGCACTCCGAGGGTGGTGTTTGGGGCCAGGGGCTCGTTTCCGGTGGGAGCGGGGACCCGAGTGGTAGCCTGTGGGTTGCTCGCAGAACCTTGTGGAGGTGGTGGGCCCAGTACCTGGAAAGCCAGGCAGAGATGGACGCTGCGCTGCACTACTATGAACTGGCACAGGACTACTTCTCCCTGGTCCGCATTCACTGCTTCCAGGGCAACATTCAGAAGGTAGGTGCCTTTTAGGGGCTGGCCCTGTGAGGGGAATGGGCTGGAGCCAGGGCCCGCAGGGTCTCTCTGGTGTTTTTCTAGGCTGCTGAAATAGCCAACGAGACAGGAAACTGGGCTGCATCCTACCACCTGGCCCGGCAGTATGAAAGCCAGGAGGATGTGAGGCAGGCGGTACACTTCTATGCACGGGCTCAGGCCTTCAACAACGCCATTCGTCTGTGCAAGGTAGGCGGCCGCATGCACCACGCACGGTGTGGATGGAGGCACGCCAGCCCTGACGGGTAAACCCTAGGAAATGGTGCATTGTCATTGTTTCCCACAATCTATTAAGAGAGTTCCAGACAGAAAAGTTAACAGAATTGGGCCCCATCACATCCCCAGCCTGGGCCAGTTTCTACCACTAAGGCCTCACTCTACCCACCATGTGCATCTCTGCCCCTCCTTCCCACCTTTTGTCCTCCCTGATGGTGTTTGTAAAGCAAGGAGTTGTCACTGTGTTGTCCCCAGGGCTCCTGAGCCCGCACTGAAGCTGGCTCATTGTTTACTGGCCTTATAAATAGTAGGCCTTTCACAGGAAGCTATTGGATGATCTGCATCCATAAAAATATTTCAGCCCAGGGCCTCAAATATGAAAAATCCAAAATGGGGAGAGCTCTCATGTAAGTTAGTTCCCATGATGTTCGTTTAATTAGAAAAAAAAGGAAACCTCTGAAAATGTTGATGCACAAGCCCAGTAAGGCATTACGACACTCATTGGAACCCCTGGTCACGTGGATTGTTGTGTCAAACAGTGGAGGTGGGCTCCCCCTGGCAGCGTTCACAGACCTGAGCAGGAACCACTGAGCGTCCGTCCCCCTTCCTGCAGGAGAACAGCCTGGACGACCAGCTCATGAACCTGGCCCTGCTGAGTTCCCCCGAGGACATGATTGAGGCAGCACGCTACTACGAGGAGAAGGGCGAGCAGATGGACAGGGCAGTCATGCTGTACCACAAGGTGAGGGCCAGCCCTGCCCTGGACCAGAAGGGATACGGCACGAGGCTCCCCGGGGCTTAGGGGACTTGTCTGTGTGCAAGGGGACCACTCAACAGTCTTGGGACCCAGGATTCGGACGACTGCTCAGAGTTCCCTCGCTATCCACAGGCTGGCCACTTCTCCAAGGCCCTGGAGCTGGCCTTTGCCACCCAGCAGTTTGTGGCCCTGCAGCTCATCGCGGAGGACCTGGATGACAAGTCGGACCCTGCCCTCCTGGCCCGCTGCTCAGACTTCTTCGTTGAGCATAATCAGTACGAGAAGGCAGTGGAGCTGCTGCTGGCCGCCAAGAAGGTATGGGGTCGGCAGGGCCCCTGCCAGGCGCACACTTGGGCACTGAAGCCCAGGGTCACTGTTTTCACAATGCAGTGAACACAGCTTCACTGTCTCTCATGATTATAATTCAGGAGGAAGGCTTTGGCTGCGGTCTGCCTGGGGTGATGGGGCTGAGACAAGCTCACCTAGTGTAGCCGCCCGAGTATGCACTCACTGCCCATTTCATCTGTGTCTACAAATTATAACTAGGCAGTTCCACTCATCTGGCTTGTGTGTGTGTGACGAAGTGCATGAACAAAATTTAAAGTTGACCATCCCAGCTGTTTTTTAAGTGCACAGTACAGTAGCGTTCAGGGCATTCAGTTTTCATGTAGCTCATCTCCAGAACTCTCGTCACCTTTGCATCTTGTCCCCGTTGAACAGCTCCCTTCTGCCGCCCTGGCACCCTCCCCTGTACTTCCTGTCTCTGTGGATCTGACTGCTCCAGGGCCCTCCTGTGAGTGGAACCACACAGTTTTTGTCCTTTTGTGACTGGCTTATTTCACTGAGCGTAGTGTCCTCAGGGTTCGTCCATGTTGTAGGATATTGCAGAATTTTCTTCCTATTTAACACGGAATCACATTCCACATTTTGCCCTTCAGTTAATCCATGGATAGATACTTGGGTTATTTCCACCTTTTGACTATTGTGAATAATGTTGCTATGAATATCAGTGTACAAACCTCTCTTCAAGACTCTTCTTTCAATTCTTTTGGGCATTTACCCAGAAATGTAATTGCTAAGTCATATGGTAACTCTATTTTGATTTTTGAGGACATGCCACAGTGTTTTCCATAGTGGCTGCACCATTTTACTCTCCCACAATGGTGCACCAGGGTCCCAATTTCCCCATGTCCTTGGCACGCTTATTATTTTCTACTTAATAGAAAGTTCATAGAGCCATCCTCATGGGTATGTGCACTAATCTTTTTCAAGTAGAAAAATTCCCCTTGACAGAGACTGAGTGGAGAGATAGAAAATTGTTAATCACACAAAGTTAGCCTATCCAGTTAAAAGGCCTTTCTTACTGTAGCCAGATCTATGCAGTTTTGTCTCACTGCTGACTGGTCAAGAAATTCTTAAACGGGTGGAAAGGCTCCCGTGTGTTCTAGGTGATGAGGACCCCGTAGCTGTGCGTCTGATCCCCCCTCAGGCAGCCTCACACTTGATCGGACCCCATGAAAAGCACCACAAGACCTTCTCTAGCTGGATCAATGGATTCTATAGTTTCACAATGAAAAGCAGATAAATAGGAATAGCCAGGAAAAACCTGGAAAACAAGACTACCATGTTTTGTCATGTATAATGTGCAGGCACGTTTTTGGCCCAAGCTTTCAAGAAAAAAATCTTTTAATTTTTTAATTCAAGTTGTATTTATTTATATTTAAATACTTGGTTTTTGTATTATAAAGGAATTTTAGCATTTATTTTTGAACATATTATGATACAAGAAATTTTATGTAACAAATAATTACAAAACAGAAGAACACATACAGGGAACAAGAACTTTTATGTACCAGTAACAACTTAGTATTACCCATAAATAGTGTGCATCCTTATTTTTCCCTCAAAAATTTGGGCAAAAAAGTGCACATCACACTCGGCAAAATATGGTACTAAAGGTCATTAAAGCTCCCAGATCATAAAGTATAACAAAGCTGGAATAATTGGGATCTGGTGCTTGATCAGGTCTACAACCAGTGGGAAATATTAGAAAACCCAGAAGTAGAGCCGTGTGCGTGTGCACATAGAGTGTGAGACGCAGGAGCATTCACAACAGTGGAGCAAAGATGAGTTGCTCAGTAAACGGGGTTGACATACCCAGGTGACCACTGGGACAAAGTCAAATCCTACTCATGTCGAGTAAATCCCTGATGGGTCCAGATTTAAGCTGTCAGTGAAATAGCAGTAGTTCCACCAGAAGCCACAAGGTGTCATGTTGTGCAGTCTTAAAGGAGGGAAGGCATTTTCTTTTCTTTTTAAAAAAATTATATTCTACTGACTATACCATTATAGTTGTCCTCATTTTCCCCCCTTTCCCCCTTCTTCCCAGCACCCCTCACTCCCTCAGGCAGTCCCCACACCACTGTTCATGTGCACGGGTCAGGCATATAGGTCCTTTGCCTGCTCCATTTCCTGTACTGTACCTTACATCCCCATGGCTATTCTGTAACTACCTGTTTGTACTTCTTAATCCCTCACCTCTTCACCCATTCTCCTACACCCACTCCCATCTGGCAACCAGCTGGTAACTACTATATTTTGCTATGTATAATGTGCACTTTTTTGCCCAAATTTTTGAGGGAAAAATAAGGATGTGCATTATACATGGGTAGTACTAATTCTGTATCTATATAAGTGTTTTTAATTCTTTTATTTTATATCATGCTTATTCATTAAAAGTGTAACTCTTGAAAGCAACAACGATATCCATATGTAAAATAATACCCTGGAATACGATAATCAGTTTTGTTTCTAAATATAAATACGTAAAAATTGATTAAAAAATAAAAAAAAAATTTCCTGAAAGTTTGGGCTAAAAACATGGGTGCACATTTTATACAGGAGCATGTTATACATGGCAAGATTTGGTAACTTCTTTTCTCTTGTTGCTTTTGAGTCTCTCTTTTTAAATAATATATATTATTGATTATGCTACTCCATTTGTCCCATTTTCCCCCCTTTATTCCCCTCTGCCCTACATACCCCCTCCTACCCACATCTACCCTGCTTTAGTTCAAGTCCATGGGTCATACATATAAGTTCTTTGGCTTCTACATTTCCCATACTATTCTTGCCCTCCCCCTGTCTATTTTCTACCTACCATCTATGCTACTTATTCTCTGTACCTTTTCCCCCTCTCTCCCCCTCCCACTCCCCTGTTGCTAACCCTCCATGTGATCTCCATTTTTGTAGTTTTATTCCTGTTCCAGTTGTTAGCTTAGTTTGTTTTGTTTTAGGTGTTGTTGTTAATAACTGTGAGTTTGTTGTCATTTTTGAGTTTCTCTTTATCTTTAACCTTTAGCCTTTTAATTATGATGTGTCTTGGAGTGGGCCTCTTTGCATCCATCATAATTGGGACTTTCTGTGCTTCCTGGACTTGCATGTTTATTTCCTTCACCAAATTAGGGAAGTTTTCTTTCACTATTTTTTTTTTAGATAGATTTCCAAAGGATTGTTCTTCCATCTCTCCTTATGGCACCCCTGTGATGGGAATGTTAGACCTCTTAAAGTTGTCCCGGAGGCTGTTTATACTGTCCTCATTTTTTTGGATTCTTTTTTCTTCTTGTTGTTCTGAGTGGTTGTCTTTTGCTTCCTTGTTCCAAATTATTGATTTGATTCTCAGCTTCTTCCACTCTACTCTCGTTTCCCTGTAGATTGTTCTTTATTTCAATTAGTGTGAGCTTTGTTTCTGACTGGGTCTTTTTTAAGCTGCTGAGATCCTCACTAAGTTCCTTGAGCATCCTTATAAACAGTGTTTTGAACTCTGCATCTGATAGATTGCTTCTCTCCATTTCCTTAGTTCTTTTTCTGGAGTTTTGATCTGTTCTTTCACTTGGGACATGTTACTTTGTCTCCTCATTTTGGCAGCATCCCTTTGTTTGTTTCTGTGTATTAGGTAGAGCTGCTAGGACTCCCTGCCTTGGTAGTGTTGTTACAGAGCAAAACAGGGGGGGCCCAGGACAATAATACTATTACTGAAAGAGACTCAGGTCCATCTTGTCTGCCACCTTAAAGGAAAGATATCTCTCAATGCCAGAGATTCGTGAAAAGGAAAGGAAACGTTTATTTAGTGCTATACAAACTTAAAGTAGTGACCTAATGTCTTTACCAAAATCCCAAAGCCCCTTAAAACACCCACAAACACACACAGTCCTTCCTTCCCCCTTGCCCAGTCTGGGGTACCGTATCTCAGGAAAGGAAATAGAAGTCCAGTCTCAGGCAGTGTCTGGTTCTTCCCAGTGATCCATGCTCTGCTGGTAGGCCTCTCTCGGTTCTCGGCACCATCAGCTGTGTCTCCGGAATCTCTGCTAAAGCTGGGTGGTGGTTCCCCCTGCTACTGTTGCAGGGGTCCCCACTCTGGCAAAGCTGCGTGGTCCTCTCTCCACCACTTCAGCCACGTGGTCCTCTCTCACAGGGCTGCGGGAGCCCTCTGCTCTGCCAAAAGCCGCGTGGTTCTCCCCTCTATGGCTGCTGCACCTGGGCTTTTAAATCCCCGCGCCAATCTTCCTCTGCAGCCCCACTTCCGACTCCTCCCACACTTGGCCACACCTGCCCTCAATTTGCTGTCCTTTCCAGCTTTTCTGGTCGCCATCGTGGGTCTGGGCAGGTGTGGCCCCATGTCATGGAGCCAATCATCTCCAAGCTCTCACACAGGCTCTGTAACTCGGGGGACCTGCCCCCACCCAGTTACATCTTGGTGGGGAAGTTACTTCCATCCCTCTGGCTCAAAGCATGGCTATAGCTACTTAACATATCTATGTAGCCAGTCAAAGGTCATAGATGTGTTAAATGACCACACCCCAGAGGTTAGCTGCAGAGCTGTTGCTATGCAAAACAGCTCTCAATGGGCCTGCCCCATTTGTCCCTTTCCCCCACCCACACCTGGGGGGGGGGGGTAGGACATCCTAGTATTTTCTGAACACCTTGAGTTCTGGACCCCATTTTAAATGTCCATTTGGGGTCCCCCCCTTGGCCGTACCCTGTAACAGTGTGGTCCAATGTGGTAGGTGTCCTGTGGACTCTAGTGACACAGCCTCCCATCACCCAAGCTGCATTCTTCATGTGGGCTGAGGACACTCTTCTCTTGTATTTGAGCCTTGGTTGCTGTGGGCAAATTAATTGGAGGGATCTACTCAGGCCAGTCAGCTGCAAGGACCGGCTGTGATCACTCACCACCAACCTCTGCCCTCCATGAGGATCACTGTACAGGGGCAGGGTGGCGGTGCTCTAACACCCTGTGTGGTGCTCAGACCACACAGCTACAGGCGGTCTCTGTCCACTGCGTGCTCTGGCCCTGGGGTTTCCTGGGTGGTACAAGTCAAGGTCAACCCCCACCTGTGTTTTGTGCAGTGCACCCTGCCTGAGTCATAAAAGCAACCTGAGATGGCTGTTACTTGTGCTGGGCTTGGAGATTCCCAGTTCAAGCCAAGCTGTGAATCTAATCTGACTGCCTCTAGGGCTCACTGAAGCCAGCTGTTGATTGTTTAATAGGATTTGATTTAGGAGCAGAAACTAGCCATTCTTATGGAAAACAAGCTTGGGTGGGCCTGTACATTGGGTGGGGCAGAGCCTCTGGGGATCTCCAAGGTGGGTCACACAGTGTTAGTCAGGTTGATGGAGACTCAGATATGGCATGAGTTTACCAGCTCTGTGGGGAGAAGGTTTAGCAAAGGGACAATGGCCTCTGCTTGCCTTGATGCTAGACACCCTAGTTTCTCCCTGTATACCACTGGTGCCTTTCAAGCTGCTACAACAGTGCTGGAGCTCAGAGAGAGTGAGTCTGAGTAGGTGAGTCCATGTGTGGGTTAAGAGAAACTGCTTGGGGCTCCAGAAGCTTCTTCCTCTAATTCAATCCTCACTGGTTTTTGCAGCCAGAAGTTGTGGGGACTTATCTTCCTGGCACTGGAACCCTGGGCCGGCGGTCCTGGTGTAGGAATGGGATTTCTCACTCCTGAGATATCCCTCCTGAATTTTCATCCACCACACATGAATGTGGGACCAGCCCATTCTGAGTCTTTGCCCCTCCTACCAGTCTGGATGGATGTGGTTTCTTTAATGCCGTAGTTGTCAGACTCTCCCGTTCAGCTTGATTTCTGATGGTTCTGAGTGATGGTTGTTCCATATTTTAGTTGTAATTTTGACATGGTTGTGCAAGGAGGTGAGCCATGTCTGCCTACGCCGGCATCTTGACCGGCAGTTCTAGATATTTTCTATTATTTAAACTCAAAAGCCATAGTGATCAATTCAACCAAATACAAATTTGAAAATAGCATATGGAAAAAAACACCGTAAACAATAAAATGGGAAAAAATGTATTTTACTGATATCCCAAAAAGCTAATTTTGTTAATGTGTAGAGTTCCAAAACTCAAAGAACAAAGAGTATGTGTGGATAGTCGTTCATAATAAGAGAAATACAGATCAAAGCTCAGAGTTTCCATTTTTCGTGAGTTAGACTAGTAGAGGTAGAAAGGCCAGAAAGCCCACCAGATGGTCATGGGAAACAACAATGCTCAGGCTTTGAGTGCGAACGCAGCAGGCATCCTGTCCTCAGAATGCACCCTAACAGCACATTAATTCCTGTGAGAGGGGCTCAAGTGCACGGGCTGTACCAACAGAAGATAACCCACCTCTGCTGTCAGCATGACCAGTAAACATTAAGCAGCTGTTCTTGGTAGGGTGGAATATTATGCAGCTGTCAAAAGGAGGGCACATTTCCTTCTATAATGAGATGGGATCATCTCCAAGACATAATTCTTTTCTTTTTTAAGATTTTATTTATTCATTTTTAGAGAGAGGGGAAGAGAAGGAGAGAAACATCAATGTGTGGTTGCCTCTCGCGCACTCCGTACTAGGGACCTGGCCCACAACCCAGGCATGTGCCCTGACTGGGAGTCAAACTGGCGACCCTTTGGTTCCCAGCCCACAGTCAGTTCATTGGGGCACACCAGCCAGGGCTCCAAGACATAATTCTTTTTTTACCCCAAGACGTATTCTTTTTAAAAACATTTGTTTGTTTGTTTGTTTGTTTGTTTTTTAGAGAGAAGAGAAGGGAGGGTGAAAGAAAGGGAGAGAAACATCAATGTGTGGTTGCCTCTCATGCACCCCCCACCAGGGACCTGGTCTGCAACCCAGGCACGTGTCCTGACTGGGAATCAAACCACTGACCTGTTGGTTCACAGCCTGGCATCCACTAAGCCGTACCAGCCAGGGTCCCCAAGACATATTCTTAAGTGAAAAATGTAATTTTTTTCTTAAATTATTTTAAAAAATTAATTAAACCCTTTGGTTTACGATTTTCAAAAGAATTATAGAAGAAAATTAATTTCTGGTTTCCTTTTTCTCCCACAACAAATATAAGATTCTTTTTTTTTAAGGTTTTATTTATTTATTTTTAGAGAGAGGGGAAGGGGAGAAGAAACAGAGGGAAAGAAACATCAAAGTGTGGTTGCCTGCTGGGGACCTGGCCTGCAACCCAGGAATCAAACCGGCAACCCTTTGGTTCACAGGCCCACGCTCAGTCCGCTGAGCTACACCAGCCAGGGCCAAATATAAGATTCTTTTGAGCTCCACATTTCCTTTGCTGCAGTCCAGAATGTCAACAGCATAAAAGAAAGTCACGTGCCACCACTGAGCCTGGCCCTGGGTTCCTCTGAGGAGCTGGTGGGCGGGAGGGTAACTGCCCCCTCTCGGTGTCTGTGGTGCCTTCCCAGTATCAGGAAGCCCTGCAGCTTTGCCTGGAACAGAATATGACCATCACCGAGGACATGGCCGAGAAGATGACTGTGTCCAAGGACTGCACGGATCTGTCAGAAGAGTCACGGCGCGAGCTGCTGGAACAGATTGCCAACTGCTGCGTGCGCCAGGGCAACTACCATTTGGCGACTAAGAAGTACACGCAGGCTGGTAACAAGCTTAAGGTGAGGAGGCCTGTGTAGTTGCTTGCGCTGCCCGTCAGGAACACGTCTTCCCTTAGTCCTGAGTTTAACCCAGTAGGGACGAGCTTTTCCGGGCTGGGTTCTGAAGGGTGCCAGAGGGAACCAAGAGTCCTGAGCTCACTGCCGCCTGGCACCCAGCAGGCACTATCTGCTGTAGTGGGGCAGTGACACGGCATGCTCCTAGCGCTCCTCACCCGGCCCTGGCTCCTTTTCCATCTAGGCCATGAGAGCGCTGCTCAAGTCTGGGGACACGGAGAAAATTGTGTTCTTTGCGGGTGTCTCAAGGCAAAAGGAAATCTACATCATGGCGGCCAACTACTTACAGTCCCTGGACTGGCAGAAGGAGCCGGAGACCATGAAGAACATCATTAGCTTCTACACCAAGGGGCGGGCCCTGGACCTGCTGGCCGGTTTCTATGATGCCTGTGCTCAGGTACAGCCCCTTCAGGCAGTTCTGGCGGCCCGGGGAGGCTCATTGGCCCATGGGTCCTGATAGTCTCGTCTGCTCAGGTGGAGATCAATGAATACCAGAACTATGACAAAGCCCATGGGGCGCTAACTGAGGCCTACAAGTGCTTGTCCAAGGCCAAGGCCAAGAGCCCCCTGGACCAGGAGACCAAGCTGGCACAGCTTCAGAGCAAGATGACGCTAGTGAAGCGGTTCATTCAGGCCCGAAGGTTTGTTCCCACAGGAGGGTGGGAGGCTGGGTGTGCTGTGCCTTGGACCCCATGGGAGCCTTGGGGAGTCCGCCCCCCACCAAGACTCTTGCTTGTGCCTTGTTATTCTCTGGTTTCCCCTCACTGCCAGGTACCAGACCCAGGTTCCATTTCCAGTGAGTATTCTTCAAAGGAGGTCCCTGAACACCTGGATAGGAACACGAAGGGCATTGCTGTTGCTTCATTCATGTCTGACCTCCTCTTCATGGGGGATCCCCTTAGAACCTGGGAACATTCTTGGGAAGACTGTTCCAGAAACACCCAGTAACCATTGAGAGAGAAATCTGTTAGGGAATAGAAAGTACTGGCAGATCTGGGCCCGAAGGGAGTGTCTGAGAGAAGCCTGGGACTTGCTCATGTGTGTGCGGGGGTCGAGCGGGATGGCTCAGGGGTGGCAGGGCCCAGGTGACGAAACTCACGCTCCTCCCCGTGGAGGCAGCACATTTTCTCTGTGTTTAGGAGAGGCCACCAATCTTAATTTGTACATGACACCAGTTTTTATTTATTGGCAAATCTTCCAGCTTTTCCAAGAGCCCACCGTGTACGTAGCAGCCCTGCTTCTGCCTAAACTGATGAAAGCATTTTCTTACCTGAGAACAGGCCTTTAAAGAAAGAGTTCCAAACATAATTTTGATCACTGTTGTGCAGTGGGGCTCTTTAAAGGCCACTGCCATAAGGAGAGTGAATGGTAACAAAAACAATTACAATTAAAAAATAAAATAAAATAAAGGGCACTCCCTACTCAGATGTGTAAGTTCTAGAATATCTACTGAGCCTGGGATACAGGAGGGAGGAGGGAGGACACGGGGCAGCAAGGACCGAGAAGCCGCAGGGCAGGGTGTGGCGGGTGGAGTGGAGAGGACTCAGGAGGCCACGGGGCAGGCTGCCTGGAGTGGCCAAATCAGGGCTCGGCAGGAACAAGCCAGAGGGCCCTCTGGAAGTGGGAGCTGAGCCCCCAGAGGCTCTGGCTGACCGCTCTGAGTTGGGTGCTGCTCTGGGAAGGCCCTCCTCGTCCTGCCCTCACTTGCATATCACTTGCTGCTCTTTGACAAACCCCAAACATGTCATTGCGCCGGCCCTTGTTCGTGCCAACCTCCTGTCCAACCTCCTCAGACCCCCTGAGGAAGGACCCCCGAGTCCCCCTCTGTGGCACACTGTCCTGCTCTAGACTGTTTCTTGGGCAAGGACTAGGACTGAAAAAGATTTGCTCTGGCACAGTACTGGCACTCTGAGCCATCAGTAAGTTTTGTTAAATAAATGAGTGAATTTATGAAATAACTCATTAGTGAATTGTTTTAACTCATGAGAATTACCTTCACAAAAGATTCAGCCTTTGGCTCTGGTGAACTCTTCCTTAGAGCAGAGGGCCTGCTTCGACCTCTGACACCCAGCCCACGCCCTGGGGTCGGGCTCAGGCTGTCTCTGCTCACCGCAGGACATACAGCGAGGACCCCAAGGAATCGGTGAGGCAGTGTGAGCTGCTCCTGGAGGAGCCAGACCTGGACAGCATCGTTCGCCTCGGGGATGTCTGTGGCTTCCTGGTGGAGCACTACCTGCGGATGGAGGAGTTCCAGATGGTGAGGGTTCAGGATCGTGGGTGGCTTTGCTTCCCAGGGTGGGACGCGCCTGTAGCAGCCCCACCAACGGCCCACAGGAGTTGGGAGCTCACGGTGGAGGAGGGTCTCGCCTGTTTTTTAGCCTTTTTTTATTTTGAAATAATTTTAAACTGAAAAGTCATAAGAATAATAGAACCAAGTGTGTCCTTTACCAAATTCACCAGTTTTTAACATTTTGCCATATTTATTCTTTGCTCTTTTCTTTTTTTATTGTTTATTCTATTACAGTTATAATTTTTTTCCCTTTCACTCCTCTCTACTTGGCCCACCCCTCTCGCTCACAGTGAATGCCCTCTCCATTGTCCATGTCCCTGGGTCACTCATACATGTTCTTTGACTAGTCCCGCCCCCTTCCTTCCACCACTCCTCCCTCCTTCCTCCCCCTCCTACAGCTCAGTCTCTTCCATGTTTCCATGTTGCTGTTTCTATTTTTCTCATTAGTTTGTTCATTAGATTCCAGTTATAAGTGAGGTCATATGGTGTTTTTCTTTTCCCAACTGGCTTATTTCACTTAGGATAATAGTCTCCAGTTCCATCCATGCTGTCACAAAAGGTAGGGGCTCCTTCTTTCTTTCTGCTGCATAGAATTCCATTGTGTAAATGCATCACAGTTTTTTGATCCATTCATTTACTGATGGGCACTTGGGCTGCTTCCAACACTTGGCTATTGTAAATTGTGCTGCTATGAACATTGGGGTGTGTAGGTTCTTCTGGATTGGTGTTCGGAATTCTTAGGGCATACTCCCAGCAGTGGAATTGCTGGGTCATAAGGTCTTCTTCTTTTTCTTAGATAAGTCCCTTTAACATTTCATATAAGGGCTTGGTGATGATGAACTCCTTTAACTTGACCTTATCTGAAAAGCACTTTATCTGCCCTTCCATTCTAAATGAAAGCTTTGCTGGATAGAGCAATCTTGGATGTAGGTCCTTGACTTTCATGACTTGAAATACTTCTTGCCAGCCCCTTCTTGCCTGTAAGGTCTCTTTTGAGAAATCAGCTGACAGTCTTATGGGAACTCCTTTGTAGGTAACTCTCTCATTTTGTCTTGCTGCTTTTAAGGTTCTCTCCTTATCTTTAATCTTGAGTAATGTAATTATGATGTGCCTTGGTGTGTTCCTCCTTGGGTCCAGCTTCTTTGGGACTCTCTGAGCTTCCAGGACTTCCTGGAAGTCTGTTTCCTTTGCCAGATTGGGGAAATTCTCCTTTATTATTTGTTCAAATAACTTTTCCACTTGTTGCTCTTCCTCTTCTCCTTCTGGTACCCCTATAATTCGAATGTTGTCACATTTAAAGATGTCCTGGAAGTTCCTAAGCCTCTCCTCATTTTTTTGAATTGTTTCTAAATTCTTTTCTGATTGGATGTTTCTTTCTTCCTTCTGGTCCACTCCATTGATTTGAGTCAGTTTCCTTACCATCACTATTGGTTCCCTGTACATTTTCCTTTATTTCACTTAGCATAGCCTTCATTGTTTTCATCTAATTTGTGACCAAATTCAACCAATTCTGTGAGCACCCTGATTACCAGTGTTTTGAACTGTGTATCTGATAGGTTGACTATCTCTTCTTCACTTAGTTGTGTTTTTTCTGGAGCTTTGATCTGTTCTTCCATTTGGGCCTTTTTTTTTTTTGTCTTGCTGTGCCTGTTACATAGGGGCGGAGGCTTAGGTGTTCACCAGGGCGAGGCAACCCAGTTGTTGGGTTGTGATGCTGTGTGTGGGGACAAGTCCGAGAGGGAACAATGGCACTTGCTCCGCTCTCTGCCGGATTTCAGTCACTTCCCCCACTTCCCCCAAGCAAACTGGGCCCTTCTGGTGCTGATTCCTGGGTGGGTGGGCTTGTGTATGTTCTAGGACCCTGTGGGTCTCTCCAACGAACGCTCCTGTAAAGCTTGGAGTTTCTCCTGCTGCCACCTCAACCCCCACAGGTGTTTTCAATCAGTGTTTTGAGACTTTATTTCCCGGAGCTGGGACCCTGGGTTGTGTGGCCCATCTCGCTCCCCGGTTTTGCCTGGTCTGTCTGCACGCGAATGTGGGACTAGACGTGCCGCGCCTCTCTACAATCCACCGCCTTGCTGGGTCCACCCGCTGCTGCTTAGTGCACACGGGGTCCACCAGCTGCCCTGCCACGACCCCTCTCCGCTGTGGCTGCCGGACTCTGCCCCTCCTACCGGTCTGGATGAACGTGTCTACTTTCACTCCTTGGTTGTCAGACTTCCATAGAGTTCAATTTTCTGTCAGTATTGGTTGGTTTTTTTGTTTTTAAATTGTTGTTGTCCTTATTTTGGTTGTGCAAAGCAGCACAGTGTGTCTACCTACATCTCCATCTTGGCTGGAAGTCCCTGTTGCTCCATTTGTTGATTCTTTGTGTCCTGACCAGGAATGGAACCCTCAGTCTTGATGTATCAGGATGACACTCTAACCTACTGAGCTACCTAACCAAGGCCATTATTTGTTTTTTGAGTATAGGTCAAGTTTTCCTGTTTCTTCTTATGTCTAGCAATTTATTTATTTACTTTTTTTGTATTTTGGACATACAATATTATCCAGTAAGAGATTCTGGGTCCCATTGTGTTCCTCCAAAGTGTATTACTGTTTGTTTCTTTCCCCTTCCTTCTTCCCTCCCCCCCTTCCTCCTTTCCTTTCTTTCTTCTTTTCTGCAGTCATCTTTGCTCAACTCAGAGTCTAAACTCTCCCCCACAGTGGACAGCCGCTAGAATCTCTGCTAAATATTTTAGCTTTGGTGCAGCTCCTTAGAGTCTGCCCCTGTCCCCACTAGGTGAAGAGTGTAGGGTCCACCAGAGGTCAGGGCAGAGTTCACACTCAGAATTTGGGCTCTCCTTCGATGACTCTCCCTTTTCCGGTATTTCCTCACATTCCAGCTGTAACGGTTGAGTCCAATTCTGATTCTGTTTTTTTAAGCCATTAAGGGAGTGGTTTTCTATGTGCCTTTTAGCTGCTCACAGTAGCCCTGACTGGGGCTGCCCACGTGACAGAAGTGGCCATTAGACAGAAACTCCCCCTCATGCTCCTCCCTTCTTGCCATTTGTCAGCTCCCTCTCGTCCTCCTGCACGTGGTGGTTCTCCGGTGCCTTTTATGTTTTGCCCAGCTTATCACTGTGTCTGGAAGGGTTGGTGTAATGTTGATTTTTCTGCCATTACCAGAAGCTTCTCTTCTCATTCTTTTTAATCATAACCCTCCCATAATCAACATAAGATTCTACCTGGCTGCATTTTCCCTTTGCATTCCCAGGGTCATGTAGACTTGGCCAAACCCACATGCACGCTCCACCTGCAGCATCTTCTTCAGCCACCGGCTGAGGTGCCGGCAGACCGTTCCCGGCGAGACCACAGTGACCCCACAGAATCTCTCGGTTTCCCTTCCTAAGTGCTCACAAACTGAGTATTGCCTAGTTTCAGGATTGTTGCTAGTGAACTATGCCAACCTCATTAAGCTGAGGTTTCCAGAATTCACAGGAAATTTCCAGAATTCATCAGCAGCCTCTCGTCAGTCTGAAAGGTCAGCACCATGAAACCCAGATTTCCTGCTCTTAGCACTTATTTCCTCTCCGCCGCCCACCATGTCCACTCACTCACGTTCTTGTTGTGAGAACACAGCTCTGAATCTAATCTCAGCAAGGAGGAAAAAGTGAAATAGGGACAAAGTCGGACTGTGGAGACGCTCAGACTACTGTACCCTCAAAATTAACAGAAAAATCACATTTTAAGTACTGCAACACATTCTGTGTCGTCTTTACTCTTGTTTGAAGCCTATGGGATTTAATGACTAATTTTTTTTTAAATCTGTACGGAAATTTAGAAAGTCTAGGCATATACAAGCCCCTCTTGGTGAGCAAAGAAAACCCCTTGTTTTGCTGCCCTGATGTCCTTCCTTAGTTTCACTTCCAAACTCTGTTCTTCACTTTCCTCTCCCCACTCACGTCTCACTGCCCTGTCATCGGACTCCAGTCCCGACAGTCTCCTGAGGTCGGACGGTCTTCAGGGGTCGGGATGTCCAATAACATTTCTCTGTTGCCCTTCGTCTGTCTTTGGTGACTGTGTCTTCCTTCTAGAAACTTAGCTCCTGCCCCTTTATTAAAGAAATCAGTTCTGCACACCACAGAGTTGCACCTCCGGGTCCTTTCCGACCACCCAGCTCTTCCCTCCCCCGCTCCCGCTTCCCTCTGCCCCCTCAGTGTAGGCACTCCCTCCCTCTCTGCTGGACCTCAGCCCCAGCCACCCTCACCACAGCTCCCACACTGGACCAGCCTTGGTCTTAGTGCTGTGTCCCGTGTGCCTAGCACAGCACCTAGCCCACAGCAGGCAAGTGGTGGATACCTACAGAAGCCTCTTCCTGTGTGGCTTTCCTCTTCCTGCGGTCTGCAAACTCTGGGGGGAAGTGGGGGACTCGGGGGTGGGGGCACAGCTTTGCTCTGTCCATCTCCCATCCTTCCAAAAACCATGTCTAATCTTTATATCTTTATAATCTTCTGTTTACTTTCAGTATCTTATTTACATCTGTCCAAAATAAGGTTGCTCTAAGTTTTTTATCATCCTTAAGAAATACTAAGATCTGATCATTACAAATTAAAAGCTCCTAGAAATTTTGGTCACATTCTGAGTTGATATAAAATGTACCTTGTGGGTAAGCCTTAAAAGCCATATGAGCCCTTCTTCCTCCCCCCTTGTGCTTATGTGTGGCTTCCCTGTGGGTGAGTGGGTATAGCCAAGTGTGAGCAGGTGCAGACATGGCGTGCAGGTATTGGCTGGTATAGCGGGTATGGGCAGGTGTGGGCAGGCATAGGAAGTATGGGCAGGTATAGCAGGTATGGGCAGGTGTGGGCAGGCGAGGCATGTGTGGGCAGGCATAGCAGATGTAAGCATGCTGGTTTTGCCTCAGACCCCCCTCCCCAAAGGCTGCTCTGTGTGGCACCCCCATGCTCTCCCACACACTCCCACTGGCAGGACCAAAGGAAGTTCCACAGGAAGACACCAACAAGTTCCATAGTTTACCAGTCTCGGATCAGGGACCACACATACAAGAGTCAAATTAATCACAGGCCTAATTAACTGGGGTATACTGGATGCTTGGTCAGAATAAGTAAGACAAACCACGTACATGTTGCTGCCTGCCTGCCAACCAAGCACATGCCCCAGAGCACACGAGAAAGATGAAGACATGAATCCGTCCTTCCCTTGGGGTCCCCGTGTATATCCAGATCAAAGGGAGCGTGATCCCAGAGCACACACGGGTTCTCGTATACGGGCCGCTGCTCACTCCTGGCTCTCCAGGAGCTGGGTGTTCCCATTCAGCTGGCGGTGCTGACTGCAACTCACAGCACTGACCATCAGAGCCAGAGCCGGGCTGTCCTCAGACACCACCACTCCTGGAAATGCTGGAAGTCCCAGGTTGCACCCAGGCCCCTCACCTGAGAAGCAGGGACGGCTCTCCTCTGACCTCTAGGGGCAGACATTCAGGAGACTCTGCAGGGAAAGCACAGGTCCTTGCTTCTGACGTGAGCTGACCCGGTCATGGCTGTTCTGTAATGCAGGCCTACAAGTATCTGGAGGAGATGCGGAGACGCCTTCCCGCTGCCAAGGTGTCCTACTACGTGACCCAGCAGACCGTGGACGCCGTGCACCAGGGCCTGGGCATCCCTCCAGCACGCCTCGTGCCCGAGCGGACCCACCACGACAGCATGGAGGACCCCGAGGAGGTGATGGAGGAGGTTGAAAACGACCCCTGAGGCCCTGCTGCTGGGAAAGTTTTTCTGGAACTTTCTAGTTATCAAGAGCCTGACTTTTTTGGGAAAAAAGAAACTTTTGTGTTTGAGTACATGGCTGTAGGGCCCAGGGCACAGGCTGATCTGTTCGTAAAGGGAGGGTGCCATCCCTTCTGCGCTCCTGCGGGGTGTGGTTCATCCCCTTTACTGTCAAGGGAGTGGGTTCATTTTTTCCACGGCTTTCTCCAGGCACAGACTGTAAAGCCTAACAATTTTCTAGACCTTCACAGATTGAGGATGTTAGTATATTCACTGCCTCATCCCAGCACCCAAGTAGGCTGCTGACATTTTTCAGCAGGATTTTCATTCCTGACCACAGGGCCATTCCTGAGGGGACACCAGAGTGGCCGGTGGGTGATTCTCTCTGTGAGGCAGCCTGTGCACTTTCTGTCAAGGCTCCCAGTGTGAGCAAGGAGCTGGCACCAATGTATAGTGAGGGGTGGGTGACCTTGGGCGCCACCCAGCTGCTGAAACTGTAATAAATTTTATTTCCTCAGAGGCCTGTGTCCTTTTCCTGCCCTGTCCTGCCCACGTTTTCTTGTCTGCCCTGTGGAGGGCTTGTCTAGGCACTGAGGCCCCTGCCTGAGCCATGAGAACCACAAAGCATGGATTTGAGCACCTGCAGCTCCTTTTTATTCTTACTGTGTTCTTGTTTTGTTTTGTTTTGAACATCGCCTTAGGTGAAGAAAGGGGTTGAGGACACAACACGAGGCCCACAGGGGCCCGGCAGTCCACTGCTCCGCCCGTCTTGGCAGCTCCCACTGGAGCACACCTGGGCCCTGAGCAGCAGTACCCTCCCCACCCCCCTACAGCTGCCCACAGAGCCTGTCCCGAGTCCTTCCTCGAAACCCCCACCCCAGTGTTCAGGGTACCCTATTGTTGGGGGCAGCACCCGGAGTTCCTGGAGTGGACTTTCGGCTGAGCACTCAGACCTCCTGCGCTACGGGCAGCAGTGCAACGCGCCTTCCCGCTCGCTCGCTCAGTACCGGGTGCGTGGCCCATCACTCAGGTGGCCGCACCACAAGCCTGTGGGTCGGCCTGGCTCCTCAAGCCTTGTTCTCGGCTCTCCCACTTTCCCTTCCTCCAGCAGGAACCGTAGCAAGGGACTAAGGAGAAGGCAGCGGAAGGAGCTTGTCTTTGAGTTTCCCCAGGAGCAGCAGTGCCTTCACAGCCAGCATCCTGCAGTCCTCGTCTGGGTCCTTCTCGGCCTCATCTGCCAAAGATGGAAATGAAAACAGAACCCAGGCAGCATTACACAGTGTCTGACCCCAACGACAGTCGTGTTCCCATCCCCACACTGGGGGACACTTCGTGTGCAGACAAGGAGGGACACAACACTCACACTGGGCCATGGGCCAGGGCGCACTCAGCTCTAGGAATCTCCACAATGTCTCACGCCCCAGATGACCACTAGAACCCTCAGCTACAGCAGCCTCCCACCCACCTCGCTGCCGCGGCCTGAGGCTGCGTCCTCACCTGCCAACCAAGACCGGGCCTCCAGCAGCTCGTCGGGCAGGTCTGCCAACAGCCGCTCAGCTGGAACGCTGAGCAGAACGGAGGAGACGGCGAACAGCAAGCCCCGGCGCACGTAGCTGCTGGGCAAGATGGAGGGCTGAGCCTCGGAGAGCCACAGTCTAGCCAGGGAGACCCTGACTTTCCTCTGCGCACGGCAGCCACGTGGCAACAAAAGCATGCCTGGCCTGCCTAGCCCCCGTCCTTCTTAGTGCCAGGAAAAGCCACCAAAGGCATCACGATATCCACTCTCTAGGATTCACACCCTCCTTCCCCACACTATGTCCACACAGGACACTGCCCTCAGCCCACTCACGTGTCACCATGGAGGCGAAGGGCCCACACGAACTCCAACAGAGCTCTGCCCATCGGCACAGCCACCTGAAACAACGGGCCAGTAGGCAGGAGTCCCAGCACCCAGCAGTCCCACCGGGGACACTTTCCTCAGGTCCAAACACTCCTATCCCCAGGGCCAAGGTGAGGATTACAGGAAGGACAAATCACAGATGGACATTCCATGCAAAGTGGGGGCCGTCAGGGGCCATCTCACAGCTCACCGTGGTATTCACAGCCAGGTACATCAGAACCCCTAAGGTGTGGGCCAGTCTTCCAAGAACCAATTGGTCATCTCCCAAAAGGTCAAAGGTTACCAGAGGCCTACAAAACAGAATCAAGTGAACAGCGCAGGTCTGGCACTCAGCCAACTCCTGGGCCACCAATGGACATCCCTGCCTCCAGATGCTGCTCCTCAGTGCCCATCCCCGTGTGGCACCAAGTCCTAAGGAGGTGTTGAAAAGACACCCAGTCACTCTGTGAGGCTGCTTGGCACAAGCCAGAGCCTGGGTCAGAAGGAGGGGCTCTGGCACTTGAGGGAAGCAAGGCCGCCCCCTGCAGGACCACACCCAGCAAAGGCGGCAGCCCGCAGCCCTGCCTCTGAAGGGAAGGGCTCCAGTCCCAGGCCCTTCCCACCCTCACCAGGGCATCACATCCCGTGTGGTGGTGGCCGAGGGGATGTCACGAGCCCGCTCAGGCTAGGGCTGGACACAAACAGCAAAGGAGGGGTGGGCAGAGCACCTGCAGCGTCGAGGCACCACAGCCAGACTCTGGCCCCACCACAAACCTGACATCTGTGACAGAATACGTGACACCTAATGCCCTCACCCCATCACGTAATTTAAGCTGTGAACAACCACGGCTGAAGTCATCATCCTGCTGCCGCCCAAAGCCCCAGTTCAGACCCCACCCTGGGAAGCCTCCTGCCCTCGGAGGCACCCAGGGCCCGTGTTCCCCAAAGCGCCAGCTTCCCACTCACCTGTCAAAACCCTGAATGAGGGGGAAGAAGAAGTAGCCAGCCACTGAGTTGAATTCGTTGGGGCCGCCTGCCGGTGCCTGCCTGGGAGAGCCCTGCCAAAAGCACAGAGCCCATGGGGTGCTGGGCCGGGCCGGAGCGCAGCTCCCTCCCCCATGAAGGACATTCTCACGGGGGGGGGGGGGGGGGCCAGCCTGTGCACCGTGGGAAGGTAAGCAGCTCCCTGGACCCCACCCGCTGGGTGCCAGTAGCACCCATCCCCATGACAACTGAGAAATGTGTCCAGACATGGTCAAACGTCCCTGGGGGCAAGGTCAGTCCTAGCCTAGGCAGGACCCCTGACAACACAGCCTGTACCGGGTCATCTGCTGTTGATGACAATTCTCGGGGCTTTTTTCCATACCAATTCTGCATTCATTTCTTAGAACCAGTTCACGCTGGTGCCCTACAGCACGTCACGCCACTTAGTTTGCACCAGAAACTCTGCCGTCACAAAACACCAGCACTGGAGCTGCCCCCTCCACACAGACAGGGCCTGGAGGCAGCCGCCCGCACAGCCAGCCTGCCCTGAGTCCCTACCCAGGAGGACCTGACCAGAGTCCTGGCTGACCTTCGAGAAGCGCCGGGTCTTCCTTCTGACCCTCTCATCCACCACTGCGCGCCAGGTGGGAGCCCCAGCGCAGCCCGGCTCACAGGCGGGGCCTGGGGAGTCACACTGCGGGGCCTTCCCGAGGCGCCCAGGCCGAGACAGCTCCTGGGCTGCCAGAGTCAGGACCTGGAGGAGACAAAGACCCCAGGCAGCCACCATCTGTCTGGGAAACGATAACGTTCCCTAGTGTAAGGTAAACTGAGTGTCCCGTCCGCGCCAGCAGCTCTTGCTGTCTTCAAGGAGGTTCAGGGAACCACACAGTAGGCCAAGTATCTCAGTGTCACTTCGCTTTGTGGAGGAACAAGAGGGAAAGGTGGGCGTGCTTCCTGGTGACCAGCGAGCACCTCCACGCCCCTTGCCTGGGCCACTTCTTTTCCCAAAGCTCATCCGGTCCTACCCCTGCCTCACAGGGAAAGTTCCTGAAGGCTAGATGTGAATGTGCCTGGAAACGTACAAGTAAAAGAAGCCGGACCTAGGTGGCCGCAAGCATGACATCCCTTACAGGGAGCACCTGAACAGGCAAATCCAGAGAACAAGGGCAGACTGGTGGTTCAGGGGCTTGGGGAGGGGCAGTGAGCGCTCGCAGGCTGTCTTCTCGGGGTGCTGCAAGATCTTCTGAAAGTAGGCAGATGGGACAGTCACACAATGCCATGAATGTACCACACACCACTGAGTCACAACTACTAAAATGGTGAACTTTTTCTGTGTTCTCTTAGTCTGTGCTTTAATCTAGTAGAACACACCTAACACTGCACCATCTTAACCACTGTTAAGCGCACAGCTCAGTGATGTTACGCGCATGCACACTGCTGTGCAGCCATCACCACTGCCATCTCCGGGACGCCTTCAGCTTCCCCAAGAGACCCTCCACCCCAGCCCTTGGCACCACCATCCTACTATCTCTAACAGTGCAGTCCCTCTAGGGGCCTCATGTAAGTGGGATCTTTTTGTGTCTGGCTCACTTCACTTAGCATAACATTCTCCACACTCATCCACAATGTCGCAGGTGTCAGAATTTCCTTTCCTTTTACCGGACAGATGTTGGTCCCAATGACAAGGTATTTGGGAGGCCTCTGGTCCTGCCCACATAGATTTTAGCAAACATCTGCTCCCTGGCTTGGTGCCAGGCCTGGCCCCTTCCCCACTGGGGCAGGCTGGGCTTCACACATGGGACAGGGACCCCAGCTCACTCACGTCCAGGATGTCCATGCGCTGCCTGAGGCTGTAGTTGACAGCGTAGAACTGTGAGGTCAGATACTCCGCCACCTAAGCCAGGAAGATGAGGTCAATGGGTCAGAACCCTGAAGGTAGGGCCCAACACAGACACAAACCGAGGGGTGTGACCTTGGCATCCCATAGCCACCGGGACTTACCCGGGCTGGGTCTGTGACTGTGAGAGCCACCAGGGCTCTCTGGCGCAGCCCCTCAAATCCCACCACAGTCGTCTTCTCCTCCAGGTGCAGGAGAACTTTGGCCAGCTCCACGCTCACCTGCACACAGTGGTCAGGGGGCCTTCAGCCCCTGCCCCAGGCCCCCCGCCATCCTTGGGCTTCTTTACAATGGAAGGGACACATGTCAGAGAGCCCGGACTCCAGCAGACCCAAATACAGGCCTCCTAAGGGGACACAGAGCCACCACAGCATACAACATGAGCCAGACCAGGCTCCTTCAGGCCCAACGTTCCTCCCAGGACATCGCCCACCTCCCGTGACCCAGGCAGCCCAGCCCCTCTACCTGCTCACCTCCCGAGTAGCAGCTGGGCTCCTTAAGACCAGCCCTTCCAGGGCCTGCAGGGCCGCCTCCCAGTACTCCCAATCCTCAGACGTGGTCAGGGCTGCAGAGAACCCAGATAGGCCTCCATCACTCCTAGGCCCTGACCTTGACCACAGCAGAGCTGGCAAGCAGGGTCTGGGCCCTGACCAGAAGGCAAGTAAACCCCCAGAATATGAACAGGTCTCACGGCCCAGCTGCCCCAGGGCGGGGCTGTGCTCAGGGCTGAGGCCTCACAACAGGGCGCTCTGCAGTGGTCCCGGCTGCGTGCAGAGGCTCACCTTCGATGCAGTCCCGGACATACTTGGGCGCCTTGCTGCTCTTCAGCTCTTGGTCCCCTGACATGTCGTAGGGGACAAACTCATCATCGCTGTGGAACACAGACATGAAGAGCCTGCTGGTCACCCAGGAGCAGACAACAGGCAGGGAGGGAGCTCCTGAGAGCAAGGTTAGATGTCCTCTACAACCAGGACAAGCTCCCGAGTCACCAAAATTCACCTCCCAGTCCCTGAAGCTTCAGGAACGGCTGACAGGCTGAGGCTGCACTGCAGCTGAGCCCTGTGTGTTGGCTTTTCATGTTGGAAGAAAGACTAGAGAGAGCTCAGAGCCAGCACGGTGCTGTAGGCTGACCATTGGCCCTTGAATTCACCTCAGGGGTTCTGACGCCAGCATGGGACTGCTCGGGGCCTCAGTGCCTTCCAACCCCAAGATCTCCGCCCTACCTGTCAAGCTCAGAGTCAGAGCCCTCTGGCCGGACCGGGGGGCCGCCGCCATCTAGAGTCTGTTTGTCAGGGGTCTCTGCAGCGACTGCAGCAACAGACGGGCTTTTGGGAAACAAGGAGGAGCCCTTCAGGAAACCCTCGCAAGTTTCTGGTCCCAAACATGCTTCCCAAGGGAACGCTCCTTCCACCCCCACCCTCATCTTAGCTTCTGTCTCAGCAACACAAGTCCAGGATGATGAGACAGAATCTAACATGCGTGCAGGAAATACCCCCACCTGGCTAACCATGCCCAGAGCTCAAGGTGGGGACACCTCACCCCGCCTCCAAGGGGCTTCCAGCAGCAGGCTGGGGGGTGGCCAAGGCCCGCATCTCGCAGCTCAGTTCATCCTCTTCATACTGCAACCCGAAAGACCTGGGGTCAGCTGAGACGTGGGGCATCGGAGCCAGGGCCCCTCAGGGACTTCCCATGGCAGCCCCAGACTGTACACTGCCAGCCTCTGACAGCCAGAGCCTTTTGAGAGCAACTTTCTAGGCCTCTACCTTGGCAGAAGGCAGGTCTGGGTGTGCTGAAGGGCCCCACCCCTCTTGAGGGGTCTGAGAACCCCCTGGGATATAGCAAACATGGCAATGACCCTGAGGACATCCCAGAGGGCGCAGGAGATGGCGAGGAGGGTATCCCTAGCCTGGTCTAAGAGTTAAACATCCAGGGACACACTTGGGGGACCTGCTTGAGCACAGCTAAGGGGCTCTGCCTCCACTCCCCTCTGAGCCATGAACCCTCAAGCAGGGCTGCCGAGGCCAACTCAATACCAGCAGAGAGATGTTCCGTGACCTCAGACCCAGGAAGGTGAGGTGACATCCGGGCGGGAGAGACAGCAGCTTGGGGAAACCACGTGAACACAGCTCTTGCTCACCTGGAACTTCAGGGCAGGGCCCTCAGGGTGGATCCGGGCACTAACCACCTCAGCCACAACCATGCCCAGGCGGCGCACAGCAGGCAGACTGCTGTCCAGGTGGCACTGCACTCCTGCCATCAGACTGGCCAGCAACTCTGGAAGCATCGACATACGCACACTGAGCATGCCCATGAGGAGCGCAGGGGGGTGAGGTCGGGGTGCCCGCACCACCTGCTCACCGTCTCGGCTGTCCTGGAGCTCCGTGTCCCTCAGGTGCATCAGGCAGATGAGGACGGCCTTGCTGACGTAGTGCTGCTGCGGCAGGGGGGTGTGGCGGACAGCGCTGCTGCTGCCCCACATCTCCAGGAGCTCCTTCAGGACCTGGTGGGCAGCACAGCCCTGGCCTGCTCAGACCGCCCCACCTGCCTCCCTGTATCCCAGGCAGGAAGGCGCTCACTCCCTGTCCCACCAGAAGGTGGTCCTGGGACACTGCAGGGACTGAGGGCCAGACAGGACTGACCTTTACAAGGAGCGGGCGCCGTTGGCTGTCCAGGGCCAGATACCCCAGCAGGCTCTGCAGCACAGGCGTCTGCAAGAGAGGCCAGGCATCTCCTCACTGTCCGCCAGGCAGATGCTCCCCACCTGCCTGGCCAGGGCAGCCAAGCAGGCCAAGGGCTGTGTGCCCAGAAGCCCTGCCGCGGGAACAGGTCTGGCTGAAGGACAGTGATGTTTCCCAGGCAACTGAATACTGCTGCAACTACACTAGCTACAGTCATTTCTCTGGGACCTGAGATGGCCCTGGGCCCACACCCTTGCGGGCACTCTCACCGTGAATCTGTATTGCAGGAACAGAAGCTTTTGGGTCATCACAAACTGGGCCTTCTTACTCTTCATCACCAGGTTCCCCAGTAGTCGAGAGAGGACTTCAGGCCTGTGAGGCACAGTTGAGGGGAGAGGGATCCACTATCAGGCTGGATCCAGGGCTCTGCACTAACCATGAGGAGCCCGGGTGAGCATTTCAGCTCTGAGTGGGTCCTGATCCTTCCTCTTCCTGATAAAACATGGAGACCTGGGAGAGCCCCAGCACCTCAATGCAAGAGGACGTCGCTTCCCTTCTCTGATTACATCTGGGGTTAAGTACTTCACCTAGAGCAGGGGTGGCCAGCCTTTCCTATAAAGGGCCAGAAACCAACTACATGCAAAGGGATGGCAGGAAAGATATCATCTGGATCCCCACCGCCCACCTTCTTGCAGCAAAAGGATGCCTTGCTTCTTACCCAGGGGCAGCCTCTACAAGCCCTGTCAGCACGGCCTCCAAGGCCCGGTCGGGCACACATTCCACCAGGCGCCAGCAGACCCGCTGCCAGAGGCAGCTGCCCTGGGTGAGTGCTGTCAGCCTGGGCACCATCACACCCAGGATCTCCTCTGAGAGAAAGCAAACGGAAGGGGCCCTGAGCCCAGGATCGTGGGGTGTCCAGTGTCTGCAGCCCACACGCCCACCACTTGCACAGCCAAGGCCCTGCCAAGGAGCCTGGACAGCTGACATCAGCCCACCCACGGCCAGGCCCAGGCAAGGGGACCACTGCTGTTTCAGGACACATAGCAATCCACCCTCCGCCAGGGACATACGTTGCCCCCCCCCTCCCAGGACAGCCGCTGGGAGGGTGGGAGAAGGCCAGGGCATGCTGTGGCTCCTGCCCAGACAGGAGATACTCACTCCGCCTCCCGCAGACGCAGGCTCTCCCAAGGACCTGAGACACGAAGGAGACGGAGCGGTCCGAGCCGCCTGGGCAGGAGGGAAGCCGAGACATTAGAGGGGGCAGCGTTAAGGCTGCCAAAGAGCCTCAGATGAGTGGGCACAAGCCTCACTCCTGGGCAGGTGGGCTCCCTGTTGTACGGATGCCACTTATCCAATCTAATTGCACCACAATCTTAACAGGATCGTTTCTGACTAGAAGAGTCAACAACGACTGTTCACTCGCAGCTCTGGCCGCATGGCGCAGCCGGCCGGAGTGCCGTCCCACACACCGGAAGGGTGCGAGCTCGGTCCCCAAGTCCGGGCACATGCGGGTGGCAACCAATCGATGTTTCTCTCTCACACTGATGTCCATCTGCCTGTCTCTCTCTCAAAACCAATAAAACACATACGCGTATGTATGCACGCACACATATACACATATATATGCATACATATTAAACCCTCGCCCAAAACTATATATGTATACAAGAATACACGTATTTTCGTACATATATACGTGTGTGTAAAAAAGGTGTTACACATATTCACCCAGTTAATCATCATAACGATCCCCTGAAGTAGGAACGAGTATGACAGCACCCGGAGAAGAGCTCTGAGAGGGGTCTGGCCAAGGCAGTCAGCTACTCGTAGGAGCAGGTGGGGCTCTGAGCCACCCACAGGGTGGAAGGGAGGGAACGAGGACACTGGAGCAAGGAGAGGGTGGGCGGTACTTGCGCCAACAACAGAGCAGGGTGAAGGAGCCCACCAGGACGCAGACAGGACCCATGCACACTAGGAACTATGGAACGTGGCGTCTGCGGTCTGAAGAAGGGGAGCCTGCCGGCCACTGCACAGTGAGGCAGAATCCATGCGCTCTAATGCCTGCGGAACGACCTAGCCGCATCGCCCAGCAAAAAGCAGCGGGTGGGGCTGGAAGCCCTGGCAAGATAAATGCAGGCACCTCACCTTGCTGTGGGTCTCTCCCCCTAGACAGTGACAGTGCCTCCCTTGTGGAGGGTCCCGGGACTCCACGAAACAGCAGGTGGGAAGAGCCTCTACCAGCGCCCAACTTGACAGGACCTTCACAACCTCAGCTGCGGGAGCACCAAACACTCCCAGGCAAGATACTGCCCCCATGACTGGCGCTTCAGACTGTGTGATGAGAGGGCGAGCAAGAAGCCACTCCCACAGCGCCCCTCCAGGCACCCGAGATGACCAGTAACAAAGACACCAAGACAGACCCAAACCAACAAGGACAAGCATACTCTCGCCAACAGCCAAGTCAGATAGATGAACCTCGTCACACTAAGAATTCCACTTTTCAGACTGGGGACATCCTCTGATACTGAGTAAGGGCCCAGCAGTGAGCAGCGCCACCTGGCTGACTTCACCAGTATCCACCAGACAACTGAAGAAATCAAGAGTCAGCCCCACCTCCAAGGTCAACAGCAGAGAAGCAGGTGAAACTTTATCGTTTCAGTCAATACCACCCAAACGGAAGACAACTTCTGACCTACCAAGGGCACCCCCGAGAGACTGCAAAGTGCCCTAAGGCCAGGGAGGGAAGGAGGGGATGGCAGCCTGAAGAAATGATTGGAAGAGGACACTTGGAGGGGCCCTCACCTCGGAGAGAGTCCACGACCGCCTGCAGCACCTGCATGGCCTCCTCCCCAAGCAGGGGAAAGTAGTTCTGAGGGAAGAACTCAGCCAGGTTCTCACGTTGCAGACAGTTGCCCAGGTGGTCGGGCAAGCCCACCACCTTGATTAGGAGTGTCTCCTGGAGCAGAGGAAAGGCCAGCTCCGTCTGCTGCCGACACTGCCCCTCCAGGACAGCAGCCATCCTGCCCTTGCTCAGGAACTGGGACAGCAGCCGCGCCATCTTCATCAGACGGAAACTGGGACTGAATCAAGAACAAGTGTGATGGGCAGAGCCCCAACTCCTCCATCTTTAGTATCCTTGGCCAAAAGGTGTCTTAACGTTGTTATTAAAAAAGTAACCTGCCGCCCTGGCTGGTGTAGCTCAGTGGATTGAGCGCGGGCTGAGAACCAGGCATCGCAGGTTCGATTCCCAGCCAGGGCACATGCCTAGGTTGCAGGCCATGTCTCCCAGCAACCACACATTGATGTTTCTCCCTCCCTCCCTCCCTCCCTCTCTCTCTCTCTCTCTCTCTCTCTCTCTCTCTCTCCCCCCCCTCCCTTCCCTCTCTAAAAATAAATAAATAAAAAAAAGTAACCTGCCCTGGCTGATATGGCTCAGTGGACTGAGTGCTGGCCTGCGAACCAAAGGATTGCCAGTTTGATTCCCAGTCCGGGTACATGTCTGGGTTGCAGGCCAGGTCCCCAGTAGGGGTCACGCAAGAGAAAACCACACACTGATGTTTCTCTCCCTCTCTTTCTCCTTCCCTTCTCCTCTCTAAAAATAGATAAATCTTTAATAAAATAACTTAATCTCAACAACTTAATTGGCCCTTTCACCCCCCACATATGTTGAAAGAAAGGGTATCTAAATCTCACTACAAAGTGGGACACTAGCACCTGCTGAGCCCTGGGCAGCCTCCTGCCCAGGAACCATGCTGGACACCACCACCCTCTTCTGGCACCACCTCTTCTCACAAAGCTTACTTTTTTCAGCAATGGCTGAAAACCCTGCTTTCCCACAACAAGGCGTCCCCTCCAAGCGAGGGGTTCCCAGATTGCTGTGGTGTCTGGATGCCTCACTGCAGAGCTAGGAGCCACAGGGTGAAGGAGAGCGTCAAGAGGATGGTGATGAACTTCCACCCATGTCACCTCTGTCTGGAGCTAACCCACTGTCTCAGCCACAGGGACTCAAACACTCCTGTTTCCTCCCTTCGCCTGCCGACACATCCAGAGCAGGACAGAGAGCAAGGGCCCTCCCATTTCAAAGATTAACACAAACTGCTTTTAATTTTCAGATGCCCTGCCATTGGTTCGCAATCTCTCAGGCCATGCCTATGCTTTGGATGTGACAAGCAACCCTGTGCTCAGACCCAGCCCCACTCACCCAGCAGCACCCTCAAGAGCCTCCATCAGCACCAGGAAGGCTTGGTCAGCGGGGCCCTCCAGGAAGAAGCTGGCCCACAACTCCTCCAACTGGCCACTCGGCAGCAGTTCCAGCCAGTCCGGACTCAGCTTGCCAACAAGACATCGGAGAACGGCAGAAAAGTGGAGCCTAGCAAACTCTTCCTGCTCCTCAGGGAGGGCTGGGTTCTCCGTCCCTCCAAGATATCGCTTCAGGGACTGCAGGGTAGAGAAGATGTAGCCACCATCCTCAGAAGATGAAAGGGTGTGAACAGCCTCCCGGACGGTGAGTCGTACCGAAGAGAGCCCTGGATCCATCCTGTTCACGGGAAAGGGTGTGAGAAGTGCGTGGATCCATGGGCATCCACATGGAACCCAGCCTTGGATAAGGAAGCATTTTTCATGTCCTCTCAGAAACCCTTCACCTGCCCTCCCCTGATGTCACCCAGCAGTATCCTTCCCCTCCCACATCTTATACTGTTTCCACCAAGAAACAGTGTAAGATCCTTTTTAGGACTTGAGGCCCTCTATGACATCCTCTACAGTAGGGTGGCAACCTGTCCAGGGACACATGCTTGTAACCGGAAACATCTTTAGTTGTCACAGCTAAAGATGGTAGGGGTCAGGGATGCGGGTAAACATTCCACATGCTCAAAACAGCCCGGGCAAGAGAGGATTATCCAAACCAAATGTCAACAGTGCCGAAGCTGGGAGACCATGGTCTAGAAGAACCCGGCCATGCACTTCCAATTCCCTGGTGCACCACCCATCTGCGATTCACCTTACCCAACTCCCTCCCCTCCCCAAAACCGCAATCATCTATAGGTAGTATTTATCTCGGGTCGGGCGCCTCTGCAGGACTAAGTAACATTAAGTAGGCACCAGTTTGTCACCAGTGCATCCAGCCTCTTGATAAGGCTGTATTAGGGACTCAAGAGTGTTCTCAAGAGCCGGGTGGCTCCCGACCCTGCCTGATCTACGCGGTGTGCATGCCAGCTAACAGGACAGCGACCTGTCTTCCCACGCCCCTACTAAACGTGCGCATGAAGCCCACCTCGTGGCGTGATAGGAGGGGACTTCGTGAAATGGAAGAGGGTCTCGGGGCTGCAGGACGGCGCCCGCGGGGAAGGTTGGGGTCTTGGCGAGGTGCGCAACTGTTCCGTTCTGGGAGTGGCCGCAAGCCCGCCAGGACCCCGCTCCGTTGCTGTGAACCCGCCGCGAATTCGCTGTGGCCGCCAAAGCTCAGCTCCACACCCGGTTCACAGCGAGCCGCCGCGGAGCACGAGCTCCCGGGTCCGGGCAGAGTTGCCGCTGACTTTCTTTGAGCCGTGGGCCCCACCGACCAATCGTGATGGATCTTGATGAGCAGTCCAGTGAGCCGGAAGAGGCGCGGAGCGGACGGCCGCCTCTGCGCTTGCGCGTGTCGCCGACGGAGCCTGCGCGGAACGAGGATAAGGCCTGTGGGGGCGTGGTCCTTCTGTGGGCGGGGCTGCGCTCCCCGAATTGGCTTAGATCAGGCTTCTCAGCTAGCGGCTGGGCAACTTTTCCTGTACCTTCGTGTCCGAGTTTTCAGGCGTGATCTCCAGCCCTCCGTCAGCTCCGGAGATCCAATTCTCTCTTGGGCGCCACGGTGCGCGCCTCCACAATTTCTGCTTGAGCACCGACCCTGTGTCCAGCCTCGCTCCCCATCCAGCATCGCTATCCTGGAGGCAAGGCTCTGCTTTCCAGGAGCCACGACCCTTATAGGAAAACGCACTGGAGACAAGGAAGCAATAACAACGGGGAAGGTTGCGGGGATTCATGAATGTAGCGGTGTAAATGAGACAGGGTTTTGGAATAGGAGCTGCACGTTCAGCTTGTGACCACCGGCCTCAGGTGGCTGTGGAAATTAGCTGAATTCAAATGAAACGCACAAGTCCGTTCCTTCGTCGCACCACCACTTTTTCAAGGACTCGATAGCCACCTATAGCCAGTGGCTGCCGTAATGCATGGCCCATCTAGATATGGTACCTTCTTGGCTGAAGCCCCGATGGGCGGCATCGGGGAGTGATCTGGGAAGACCTCACAGAGAGGTGTCATTTTAGCCTAGATGGTCCTCGTGGAGAAATCTGGGAATCGTTTTATTCATTCAACATTGTTGATTAAATGCCTGCTGTGTGCAGCAAGCATTCTTCCAGGAAAGAGGATGAAGCAGATGAAGTCCCTTCTCACACAGCAGGGAGGGAACTGGTGCACCTGAGCAATACGTCAAATGGCAAATACTAATACGGAAAATTAGGCGGAGTAAGAAAATGAGTAACTAAGGACATTCTCATTTTAAAACGTCCACACTGGGTGCAGTTGGGAGAATGGACGGTAGGGGGCAACCGCGGGGGCAGGGAGCCCAGCTGGGTGGCTGTTGTAAAGACAGTTGTTGGGCCAGGTGGTGAAAACTGGTTGAACTAGGTGGGATGTTTCTGTGGAGTAGAACTGATGGATTGGATGTGGGGTGTGACAGGGAGTGAGGAGTCGAGGATGATGCCTTCCTGGGACTCTGGACATTCCTCCCAGTCCACTTCTGGATGAGAGCCCTCACTCTCCTCCTCCTCCTACAGCTACTGCAATCATCCTTTATTCCCTTATTGTTCTGTTGATTCAATAACTTCTCACAAAACAGTGCCCAGAAGATCAACTTCTTAAGTCTTTACATATCTGAAAAATGCCTTTATTCTTTGCTTCAGGTCAATTTACATTTGAGTCTGTTGCACAATTCTAAATGAAAACAATTTTCACTCAGAAATGTTAAAGTTTACTCCTCTGCCTTTGCCAGGCAGCACTGCTGCTGAGATGGCCAACAGTTCTCTGGGGAGAGTCTCAACCCTTCCCATGTGACCAGGGTTTCTCTCTGGACACTTTTGAGATCTCCTCCTCAGCCGAGGTGCTCTGGCACTTGATGAAAGGAGCCTTGGGGTCAGCCGCCATTTCCTTGACCCAGTGCTCTTCGGCACGTGGTCTTGGAAATAACGGATGCCCTTGTCTGCGACACCTTCCTGGATAGTCTTCCTGACAATTCCTTCCACCTGTTTTCTTTAGTTTCACTCCTACGGTTTATTTTTGTTGGATTGATCTCAAGTGTTATGTTTTTCCTCTTCTTTTCCATCTTTGTCTCTTTGCCCTACCTTCTGGGCAGTTGCTTTAACTTTGCCCTTCAGCCGTTTGTTGAGGGGAAACCATAGTTTTGTTTTGTTTTGTTTTTAAGAGCAATCTCTCCCTTTCTGATTATTTCATTTTTTGTGGTGTCCATTTCTTGCCTTGTGAACACAAGGCTTTCCTTGTTTTTCTGAGGGTATCGATTGGAACCTTTCTGAGCTTTCCCTTGACCCTCTGCATTGTCTGCTGGGTACCTGTTCCATTTGGGCAGATTTCTGTCACTCCTGTCAGAAGCTTCCAAGTGTCTGGTGATCGTTGCCTGAGATTTCATATTAAGCAAGAGAGACTAAACAGAGCCGTGGATAAGGGGAACCACTGTACATCTGCAAAGACCCTTTTCCAAATAAGGTCCTGTTCACAAGTACAGGGGTTAAGACCTGGACCTACGTTATTGGAGTGGGGGGGTCACCATTCAGCCTGTTCCCAAAAATAAATTAAGGTGGCTTCCAATCTCATGTCCTTTCTCTTACCTAAGGGAGAAATGTCCTCACAGGATGCTCTGTTCATGGTGGGACAGTGGGCCCCACAGCAGACTTGGATCCAAGGACTCCCTGGCCCCAGCCAGGTTCCCTGTCTTGCTTTAATTTCCTTTTGGTGGGAACACGAGTCCATGAGCTCCTGCTAAAGCAATCACCACTGTCCACCTCCGAGCCAGCAAGAACAGGGTTTCCACCCCATGGAATTATTTTCCAAAGACATTGTGTCTGTTGTAAGCTTGTTTCCTTGGGAACCTCCAAATCTCCAGAGCCTGTGGGCTGGAAAACAGATGCATTTCATTGACTGACAGGAAATACCCAACTCCATGCCAGAGTCGAAGAAAAACTCCTCCACTGAGAGCTGGAGGGAGTACAGGTTGAGGCAGGAGCACGAAGCAGGCAGCAGCATCCTACAGGTTGGTGGCAGCTCCTGCTTCTCTTCCATCTTGGAATGGGCTGCCCAGGAAGGAAGACCCTGTCTTTCTTCCTTATTGTGGTGCTCATTTATCTGCATGGGGCTTTGTCGCAGGAAGCTGGCCCTACAGGGCAGAGAAAACCGTTTTTTGAGAGGCTCCGCAGACTGGAGGAGCAGGTAAATGTTGATTTTTTTTTTTAATTGACAACAGAGGAAGGAAGGACATTACAGAAATGGAGTAGTGAGCATCAGGGCTCTGTGGACACAGGCGTGGAGTTTGTAGTTCTTTTTATCAGCTGATGTTATTCTCGCCTACAGCTGGAAGCCAGCAGAAAGGTTTCCTGGGCCCGGTGGTAAAGACAAGTAGGGATTCTGACCACATTAGGGTTGGGTGGGGGGTCAGAGGCTGGGAGGAGTAGGAAGTCCCCAGGGAAGCAGCTAAAGCTGTGCAGGTGCTGTGGGGGGAGGAGGGGGCCAGGGAGCAGATGGGGCAGTGGTACTGGGCACGGGGTAAGGTCTTGGGTCTGTCGTGGAGAAGACACTCCTGTGCGGGTCTGTAACCAGTCCCCAAGTGCCCTACATGTGACAGGCGTGCCTCCAGCACTGCCCGCTTTGACCCACATAAACGGTTCACTCCTCCCATCCTGGGGTCCGTCCACTCACAGGGAGGACCCTGAGGCTCAGGGGTGAAGAGTAGAAGGTCAGGCTGTGGGCCTGGAGCCCTTACCCAACACAGTGCAGCCAAGTGACCTAGGGCTGGTCCCCCTCCTGTCTGAGCTTGGCTGGGATGGGGCTGGCCGCAGTGATTGGCTACCTCCTGGTAGGCACCACAGAAACATGGCAGGGAAGGCTTGTTCTGCACCCTCCTGGGCCCTGGCCCCCAAGGCTGCTATGTGTCCCTTTCAGTTTCGGAGGTTCCAGGAGGCAACCTTAACACACCTGCAGGCCATCGCCAGCAACTACAACCTGTCCTACAACATCGATGCCCGCTTCCAGAACTTGTCCCAGGAGAGCCAGGCCTTGGCTCTGGAGGTCAACCAGTCACAGGCCGTTTTGCAGAGCGACCTGAGCCACCTGAAGACCTTGATACGGAAGACCCAACGCAGAAGCCGGAAAGTGGACTCCAGGCTGCTGGCCTTGGGTTATGCCCTCAGGGAGAGGAGCCAGCAGCACATCCAGGAAAGGAAGGAGCAGGAGGCACAGAGAAAAGCCCTGTCTGGCCTGGCCCTGGATGTGCGGGCTCTGCAGGACACCCTGACTCACCTGACACATGTTGTCCAGAGCCAGGGCACCAGGCTGGCTGCTCTTGAGGGGTGGCTTCAGGTGGCTTGTCCTGGCACCACAGCCCCGGTGTGGGCTCCTGCTCAGCCTCAGCTGCCAAGCCCAAGGTCCCTGGAGCTGCAGGGGGTCAGGCAGGCACTCAGTGCTTTACCTGAGCCCAGGGACCCACCTCAGGACTTTGCTGGCCATCTCCAAGGGACCCAGGAGCCTCCGGGCACAGGCAGCCAGTGGGCACGGCCCCCTGAGACACAGGCAGAGAGTAAGTACCTTGGGCCTGCTCTTCCCTTATCCGAGTCCGTTTTTCCCTCTCACTCCTCCTTAAGCCTCTGATCCCCTCTGAAAAGCCTTCTCCCTGGGGCTGTATGTAGAGGACATTGGCTTTCTGCCCCAAGTAGCCCATTCCAGAAGAAAGGAGCCATCCGAGTCCCAGCCAGTGTGTAGGTCCCCAAGAAGACATTAGCAGTGAATGCACACACATGACAGAGTGCTGGTTGGTGCCAGTGGTCAATACATGCCCATTCCAAGTTGGAGATTGGCCTTGTTAGGGCTGGCAGGATCCCACAGATGCCCCCGGTGATCGCCAGCATCACAAGCCCTCTGTAGGGCCCTGGCTCAGCCGGCACCTCGTGGGTCTCGTGCCCACCTGTGGAGGGCCCCAAGCCTTTGAAAAATCAGTTCTGATCTTCCAAGTGAGGGTTTTCAACTGAAGTGCTCCTGACATTTGGAGCCAGGCAGTCCTTAGTTGCGAGTGCTGTCCCAGACACTGTGGGGTGTTCAGCAGCTTCCCTAGCCTCTGCCCAGTAAGATGCCAGTTCATCCTTAACTTCCATCTTTGATTAGGTTGCTTCCTCTGTCTTGTTTAGCAGCCTCTTGGGCCCCTTAATCTGAAGCAGGGTTCCCTTTCATCCAGGGCATGCTGGTGGCCTCACCAATAAGACAGGACCAACAAGCTGACCACGAGGAAACTGCCAGGGCTGCCAGGAAAGGGGTGGGGCTGCAGGTTTGACAACCAGAACTGTGAGCAGACACTGCTAGAGGTACCCTGGGGCACAGTCATCTCCAGTTGAGGACAACCACCCTGGATTATGACAGGAGCCCCCAAGGTGAAGAGAGGAGTTGGGGCCAGCCACAGAATGCCCTCCATCCTCAGATCCAATTGGATGATGGGCTAGAAAAGCATATTTCCGGCTCTGCTCCCAGACTGCAAATAAGAACCTCAGACCAGGTGCAGCACCTGGAGGCCAACACCTGCCCCCCCCGCCCCCACCCCCACCCCCACCCACACATGTCTTTCAGGCAGACCTGGCAGGAAGTCTGGTGAGCAGGATGATGGCTCTCAGAGATATCCATGTCAGGGTGCTCGGGTCCTGTGGATATGTCACCTCACGTGGCAAAGGGGACAGATGTGATCTTGAGATGGCAGATGATCCTGAATTATGGCATGGGCCCAGTGTCATCACAGAGGTCTTTCTCAGGGGGAAACAGGAGTGTCCGGTCAGAGGAGACATGACAACCTCTGCTTCTGAGGGGCATGTACTTTGCAGGAGGAGCGAGGGCCTGAAGCCACGGAAGTGGGCATCCCTAGAGGCTGGAAAGGGCAGGAAGGGGCTCGTCCCTGGTGCCTCCAGAAGGAGCTCTGCCAACACCATGATTCTGGCCTAGTGAGTTTGTGTTGGGCTTCTTACCTCCAGAACGATAGGATACTAAATCTGTGTTGTTTTGAGCCACTGAGTTTATGGAGATGTGTTACAGCAGCCATGGGACACTCATACAGAGGCTCCCTGGTGGGGAGGGGTGTCGGCTCAGGCTTGCTCCCCAGCGAGGCACATGACCGCCCCGATTCTCAATCTTCCCTCCCGTCAGACAAAGAGGCACAGCCTCACAGGGACAGTTCGATGAAGGTCAGCTGCTGGGGTCTTAGGCCCACCCGCCTGGGGCAAAGGGAAAGCCTATAGTGGGAAGTTTCTGGGTGGCCTTGTGGTGCATGGACTGACTCTCCTGCCTCTGTTTCTAGTTTGCAACGTGGGGCCTGCACTCATCTTCCCAAACACCTCCACTGAGAATGTGGTCTTCCTCCACCGCGGCTTCCTCTCAGGCCTGCGGGCCCTGTCTGTCTGCAGCTGGGTCCGGACAGCCGCAGGCCACCTGGGCACCCTCCTCTCCTATGCCACTGAAGAGAATGATAACAAGCTGGTGCTGCACGGCCGGGACTCCCTGGCCCCCGGCTCCATCCACTTTGTGATTGGAGACCCAGCCTTCAGAGAGCTGCACCTGCAGCCACTGCTGGATGGCCAGTGGCACCACATGTGTGTCATCTGGACATCCATGCTGGGTAGGTACTGGCTCCATGTGGACCGAAGGCTAGTCGCCACTGGCTCCCACTTCAGGGAGGGCTATGTGATCCCTCCCGGAGGGTCCCTGGTGCTGGGCCAGGAGCAAGACAGCATGGGGGGTGGGTTCGATGCCTCTGAGGCCTTCGTGGGGAGTGTGGCAGGCTTAGCCATATGGGACCGTGCACTGGTGCCCAGGGAAGTCTCACACCTTGCCACCGGGAAGGAGCTCCCGCCCGGAGCCATCCTAACACTGGCTGACGCCGCACTGATAGGTGGGTTTGTGCAGAGGGTCAACTGCACCTGCCTAGAGCTCTGTCCATGAGGCCTCACCACCTGGGGCCTGTGGTCACACTCTGGGCTTGCAAGAGGAGCAAGTCTCCAGTCTGTTCAACCATCCCCAACCCCAGCACACTCCACAGAGGGACCCCGCCCAAGCTGGAGATGAAAGGGAAGGACACGGCCTCCAACCTGAACTGGGCACACCTGGCATCTAAAGTAGAATGAGGGCACTCACTTCGGGGGGACAAAGAAACGTGGAAGGGGAGAGAGGGCAATGGGAAGAGATATAAGTCAGGATCCCTAAGAATTGCTTTCTTTCCTTTGTGGTGAGATCCTTACAGTTGCTCTCTCTGTAGTATGACATCAAGCTAACAAGGCCGACCGGGCCAGATGGGAGTGCTGGACTCCCACAGGGCCTCCCGGGGGGGATGGGGTTGCTGCCACTCCAGGCTACTTCATGGAGAACTCCGTTTTCCTGGAAACTGCATGGGCAGTGTGTGAACTGTCACCATACTCTCTCAAGGCTTATGGAAGTTTCCCTTTGGTTGATCCTTATTCCAGTGCCTCATGAAAAGGGCCAGAGAAGGGCCATTTCCTGGCCCCCAACACTACAGCCCCCTATTCACTGGGAGCCCTGGGGGTTCCCTCAGGGTCCTGCGATGGTTGTTGAGGCTACGGATGCCGCCAGGAAAGGGGACCCGCAAAGAGCGCAGTGTATTCAGAAATAAACATTAACGATGGGTGGCAGTGCTTTTAAAGCAACTATTTGGGGGCATAATTTGCATTTAAAAATTAGTGGTCACTCCTGACTGCTCCACCCCAGCCCTCTCCCGCAGCTCTGGCAACCACTGATCTGCTTTCTGCTTCTGTGGCTTTGCCTGTTCTGGATGTTTCGCATAAATAAAATCACACAGAAGTTGCCCTTTTGCATCTGGCTTCTTTCACTCAGCAAATGTTCTCCAGGTCCACGCGTGAGGCAGTGAGGGTCAGTGCCTGGCTCCTCCATGTGGCTGGGCGACACTGTGCTGTAAGGGGCTGCATCTCGTTTGTCCATTGAGCAGTTGATAAATATTCGGATCGTTCCCAGCTGGGGGCTATTGTGAATAAAGCTGCATACACATTCTCCTGGGAGTCTTCGTGTTCTCATAGGTTTTATCTTGAGTGGATACCTAGGGGTAGAATTGCTGGATTGTATGGCAGATTCATGCCTACACCTTCAAAGAAGCCACCAAGCTGGTTTCCAAAGGGGCACATCCTTTTACATTCCCCCCAGCAATATGTGAAGGCTCCCATTCCTCCACACTCTTGGCAACACTTGATAATTATCTGTCTTTTGGACAACATTTTTCTCTAGACAACTTTGTTGTTTTGATTTCTGATTTTCATGCAAAAAACATGTCGACAAGTAGAACAGGCATGGTTGACTTCAAGTTTCAGTGTGATGCAAGTTAACCCTGTAATACTTTCGATTCCCCAGAAAGACCCAAACACACCTCCCCTCCCTGGGAAAGTGCCCTAAATTAGTCCCTTGGGCTCCCTAGCAGGGTTCCTATCCCTGCAGAGCTCTCTGTGGCCCCAGCAATTCCAGGCCTTCAGCCAAAAGACTCAGCCCAGTGTCCCCCCAACCCCCCATCTCCTGCTGTGCCCAGCACCATCTTTCATGAGTCAAGGTCAGAAGAGACATTCTAGAACTGGAAACGCCCTGCACGGCCACGTGAAGGCCCCTGGGGCACTGGCTTCTGCTTCCCCTCCCACTGTCCCAGGACACACGCATCTCGTCCAGCCTTTTCTGGAGCTCCTGCTGCGTCCCGGTCTGGTGCTGAGGGGGGAGGGACGACATCTTTCACTCGGGAAGACTGGCAACTTGATTACTATTTTTTGAGGGACAGCGAGGTCCCCAGCATTAAAAAAAATCATACAGGGCATTGTTCCACCCCTCCCCTGCTTCCAGGCACTTACAACGCCGTGGGGGACCCAGGATGGGCCACCCTGCACAGCAGCACTCAGCTACATGTCTGAAGACCCTAAAGCCATGGGAATCTGATGGAGGGGCCTTCGCCATGGGCTGCGGATTTTGGAATTCTTTGTGGGGAAGGGGCCATCCAGGAGCGCAGAGCAGAGTGGCCATGGCAAGGGGGCAACGGCTTGGAGTGGGGCTTGAAACAGCTCGGTGGAAGCTCAGATGGCTGAGATTTTGGTAATGGTTAGCCTGTCCAGCTCAGGTGTCTGAGCTCTGTTCCAGAGGACTGGGAAAGATCATCCAGGTTTTGGAGCAGAGAGACTGATGATCTTACATGACCCACCATCCCCCTGGGGTCAGCAACAAAGTCCACATGCATTTTTAAGCATGAGCCACATCTACCTCTAATTCCACAAAATCTCACCTTTGACCCGAGTCTGTTGGGTTTCTGGGTAAGGAGGACAAAAGGACCCAAAGCTCTCCTCATTCTGTTGTGGAACCTGGGTTCTGACAAGGTGCCCAGGCTGGTTCTCCCTTCCCCCATTTTCCCACCCCAGTCCTTGTGTCCTCTGAAAGGGCCGCTGGTCTAGCAAAAGGACAAGTTCAGGCTCCTCATCTGACAGGGATGACCTTTGGGATCAGCCCTGTCTTGCTTGGTCACAGAGGTGGTCTGCCCTCCCCGCAGAACCCCATCATCCCAGGGACTATTCCCACTCCTTCAGTGCTCTGCTCAGCCCCTCTGCCTACCTGCACGTCTTAACGAACCACAGTCAACCACTCACTTCAGTCAAACCTATCAGGTCCGACCTGCTCCTCGGGGCCTTTCGCAAGCCCTTCCTAGCCTCCAAGCCCTCGTCCACAAATTGGGGGTCATCACACTCTTTTCGCCATCACTAGAAAGGGCAAAACCAGGTCGCACTAGTGAGAAAACACCTTTACTGAAAGAACGTTGTTTTGAGTATTTCCTAAAAAGTGTTGCCCAATAATCATTGTAGAAATTTATGGCCTCATTGGACTTCCTTCCTTTTATTTTGGTTTTGGTTTTTATTTCATTTTGAATTATGTGGTGGGACAGGTTCCTTTATTTTCTCAGCCTCAGAGCCTCTAAAAAGCTTTAAAAATCTTATTATTTTGAATACTTTTAAAAAAATATTTTTTTATTTTACTTATTTCCTTTTTTTTTTTCAAGAGAGGGGAAGGGAGAAAGAAAGAGAGGGAGAGAAGCATCAGTGTGAGAGAGTTAGTTGATTCCCTTGCCTCTGTCAGGCCCCCAACTGGGGACCCAGCCTGTAACCCAGGCATGTGCCCTGATGAGTAACCGAGCCCGCGACCGCTTGGCTCACAGGGCAGCACTCGATCCACTGAGCCACACCAGCCAGGGCTATTTTGAATATTTTCAAGACTAAAAAAAAGGTTGTGACAGGAATACATTCCATATCATTTATATTTACCCTAGATTCATCAAGTGCTAACATCTTGTCACATTTTCTTTCTCTGTGGGGAGCTCTGTGTTATGATTGGTTACATTGTGAATCATCTGAGATAAAGTTGCAGACATTACATCACAACACAGTCTCCTACATATCACAGTATGTATCCCTGAGGACAAGGACCTTTTCTGACATGACCCCAAGACAATGATCCCACTGGGGGACTCGACAATGCTGTAATACTGCTACCAAATGCACTGTGCACAGCCCGTCTTTGCCAACGTTTCCGCAATGCCTGAGCCGCACTGAGCCTTTGCTCACCCTTTCCTCCGTGGAGGGCAGCACCTCAGCCTTTCTTTGTCTCTCATGACTCGACTGCTGACAGAGCTGCCTAGTGGTTAGCAGTTCCTCAGCTGGGGTTTATCTGACTCCTTCTCTGTGATGGGACTCAGGGAAGCATTTTCTACAGGAAGGCTACAGGCGCCACGTCACGTCCCACCAGTGCGGCCTATCTGGGGACGTGTGATGATGCCAGTCTATTGCAGTGATGCTAAGATTGTCCTTGGTTCAGATGGAGTCTTCCAGATTCCTTACAGCAGATTTCTTTTCCCTTCCTCACTGTAAGTAATCTGCAGGAAAATACTACTGAGACTACACACATATTTTTCCCCAACAAAACTTAAACCAATGGCTTCAGCTTGCATTAATGATTCTGGCCAGAATTAGTCATTACCGCAGTGGTGGCAAAATGGTGCCATTTCTAATTCCATCCTTTCTTCCACATTTATTAGTTGATGACATTCTAAGAGCGGAGACCCCCCTAAATTGAATTTAGTTATACAAAATTGTGTATTTAGTTTTACATGTTTAAACTTCAGTCACCATCAAAGCCTTCAAATTATTCTCCATTTGATGCAATATACCTATTGAGACTTTTCCCCCCACTGCTCAAAACAGTTTTCAAACTTAATTTTGACGCCTTTTAGTGCTTCTGCCATTTTTTGTTTCACCTCTTCCCGATCAGCAAGACATTGCCCTCTGAGGACTCTTTTACTGGAGAAACAGACAGACAGACAAACAAAAGTTGCTCAGGCCTTTCTGGTGAACAGGAAGGGCGGGGCATGGGAGCCAAGCCTTTTTTGGTCAAAAGCTGCTTAATATTCAACGTGTGGTGTGGACAGGCATGCTGGTAAATCACTCATCGTGAAAAGGGCAAATGCCTTGAAAGTCTCCAAAAAATTATTTTTCACTGAAACTGAACACAGCCTCTCACAGCAATGTCCGCTGGTACACTGATATGGATGGGTTCCTAGAACACTCACCTGGGGGGAAGCCTATACTCAAAGGGCCGCCCATCAGAAGATAATTCTGGTATTATTTTGGGGGGTCCCCCATATCGCAGAGAAAAAGGAGCCCTCATCTTCCACCTCCCTCTTTCGTCCCTTCCTGCCAGTGTAGACTCCGGGTGCTATGTCGTGATTGGATCTGATGGACTAGGCCTATGTGGACAGACTGAAGTTCCTCCAGCGCACCTGTGCTCCCACACACCGAGGGCGAGGCCCTCTTGCCAGACCTCGTTTGCTGCAGTGCCTGGTCCTGCCGCCCACACCACCCACGGCACCTGGACCACAACTCCCAGAAGGCCTTGCAACCCCGGTCGCCGCCACTCTTTGTCACGTGGTTGCTACCGAGGTCAGGCGGCCGCCGTCCTAGGTCACGTGGCCTCAGCGCGGGTCACCAGAAAAAACACCGGTAGGCTGCGGGCTATGGCCAACGTCTCCAAGAAAGTGTCTTGGTCTGGCCGCGACCAGGATGATGATGAGACGGCGCCGCTGTTGCGGAGGGCGGCACGGCCCGGGGCGCCGGCCGGGGAGGGCACACCGCTGCTGAACGGGGCCGGGCCTGCGGCTGCCCGCCGGGTGAGAAGCTCGCGGTAGACTGGGGCCTCGCGCCTGGCCTCCCGGCGGGCAGAGACTTCCAGCACCTCCAAGCCGCGCGCAGAGCCGGGCGGCGGGGCGGAAAGAGGCGGCCTCCGGGTAACCTGCGCCAGTCCTGGGTCCGCGCCTCACAGTCTCCCTTCTCGCGGGAGCCGGTCTCCCCGTGGCAGCGCGCACACGGAAGAGCGTGGTCATGGGCCGCTGTGAGTTGGGTGTCTGAGGCTCTGACAGGCCCAGGGTCCTCGAGCGGTGGCACTTTGCCGGGACGGCGCTGGCGTGGACTGCGCAGTGCGGGGTCCCAGCTGAGTCTCACGGGGACTCGGTGAATACCTTACTCGGGTGCTTCATCCCCATTGTAAAGGCAAGGAAGTTGAGTCGCGGACGGGTTCGGGAACGCTACCGGGGTCTCCCTTGGCAAATGACAGAGCTGACATCGGAACCTAGGCCCTGATTCTGCAGTCTTGGGAAGAAGTTCTGGGTCAGGCGCCCAGCAGGGATCTATCTAGTAGCTGGTGGAATTCACCATTACACTCGGGTGTTTCTTGGGCGGAATGAGCAGACTAGCACGTTTGCCGTCGTGCCCTTGACAGCATGAAGCTCATTTATTTCCTGACAGTTTCCTCCAAAATGACTTTGAAGGGAAGGCAAACGGCATTCTACTCAGGTGATCGTTTGCTTTTTCTCCCCCTGACCCCAAATTGTGATAAAAACATAAGCAACTCTTTTAACAATTCCCAGGAGACTTTTTAATAGTTTGGGTTGCAGAGTTTTCTCTGGCAGTGAATTGAGGAACTCTCCCACCCTTCTCTGCAGGGATCAGTACACAGGGATCCACATCAGGTCGATCTCAGGAATGACAAATACTTGAACTCAGGTTCCCGCAGCAGTTCATTGCACTCAGGTATACTAAGCAGCAAGTCAGGGTGGTCGAAATGTGCTCTGCACGTCAGTGATGCAGTCTGTTCCTTTGAACGTGCGTCTGTGTGTTGTGTTAATTTTGAGTCAAGGAACTTTTTGTTGATTGGGCTTATTTTGTTTTCTGATTATTCTTTAGTTTTGATCTCCTGTTCTAGATCAGTCCTTTAAATAAGTGTATAGTGTTTAAGGATTAGGTAGGACATCAGGGTGTTTCTGTAGAACTTACTGCTAGATTTCCCCAGTGCCTTGGAAATTCACCGGACTGAAGGCCAGAGTCTGCCCTTAGCGCCATTTGAGAGAAATCTACTGAAATGCTTTCTGTTTCAGGTCTAAAGGAGCAGATCTGAGGTGGTGGGGATGTGGGTGCTTTGTTATTTTCTTGAAACATTTTTGTTCCCTTTTCCTCTTTAAAAAGAAAGTTATCAGAAGTCTACACAAACTAGCTTTAGGGATTGACTGGTAAAGAGATTGGAAATCTTGAGGTTAAATTTGGGTTTATCGTGGGACCGAATGAATGGGTTGTGGTTTCACACTTCTCTTTGCAACTGGATATATGGGTTGGCTTTTTTGAAGAACACTGGTGATCTCCTCCCTTAAAAATCATTCCCTTGAATCTTTGCAAAGCTTTTATGTTTGTCTGTTTGCATTTAATAACGATTGATTAGCTGCTCTTAAATAATTTTTTCAGTAATCTATAATGCACCTACTTCTGCTGCCTGCATGCAGCTTCCTGGGACACAGAGGTGTGGGAAGCAGCTTCCTACCAGCACCAGACTCATGCAGAAGCAGCCCAGTGCTCTGTGAGGTCTGTGTAAGGGTCCCCAAGGGCAGGAGAGGTCCCATTTGGGTCCAGTCTTGAAGAGTGCGAGATTCTCGGGCAAATAGACAGATGGGAAAGGATAAGGGGATGTGTGTTTAAGACCCTGAAGAGTTTGGAAAGTAAATCGGAGTGGGGAAGTGGAAGCTGGAGTGAGATGCCAGCTCAGGCTTTGCAGGGGATAGCTGCTTTATCTCCAGGAGAGCCCTGCAAGAAGCTGGAAATTCAAGTCTTAAAGGATTTTTAGCCTGCCTTGTGTGGACTGGTGCAAAGAGGGAACTGGAGGCATTTGTGTGAGGAGCACCGCCCGGGACCAGGTGCCCAGGTACCTCATCTGTGAAGAAGTTAATAGCTGTGCAGCACTAAGCACAGTGCCTGTTGCAAGACAAACATTAGTCACTCTTGGTGGCTTTAAGAGCAGCTACACAAAAGCAATTATCTTTGGATTGCCATTTATGGCGCAACTCCACTGGCAGCTGACAGACTCCTCCTTGCTGGCTCTCCTGCAGGTAAGGCCTGGTCTGGACCAGCGGGCTGAGTTTGTGGTTAGGTTTGTGCACCCTACCTAGTGCCGCAACAGAAGGCAGCTTGTAAGTGCCTCTCAGTCCAGGGCCATTTGAATTAAAATGAAGACCTGGGCCATCAACCTCCCTATGGGAATGTCTTAGTGAATTGGACATGAGAGCTTGTCCTTACCACCTCCTGACCCTTGAAGGTTTGTTGCAGGATGTCCAGAGTTGGACCATGGTGGTGTTGCCACCTCAGCATGGGCACAGCCTGCCACTCCCCTGAAGTAGCTGCTTTGGACAGAGTGAGGTCACGTGACTCCCCTGTGAGGCTGCTAAGTGCCCAGTGAGGAGCAGACACAACCCTGGGTAGGGTGGGCCAGGACCAACCTGAGTTCAGCCTTTGTCCATCCTGGACCAGGCTGTTCAGAGCCACCTGTAGGTCACCATCTCCTTGTTGTGGTTTGTTGGTTATCCAGTGAGTTATTGCCTGTCCGCTGCTGGGACACAGAGAGGGTGAGGTCAGCCAGCAAGTCATGGTCATGTGTGTCGGCAATAGGAAGTGGACTGTTTTAGGAACTTAAAGAGGAAAATCTGAGCGAGAAATAGATGCTCTGCGGCAGGGGCTGGGTATTTACAGTGGTCGTAGGTGCAGGACATTTCCAGGGACTTCTGCTTTGGGAAGCTCTGCCCGAGACTTCCCAGTGGGTGTTCAGAGTCATTCTGAGGATCTTACTTCTCTGGGAACTGGGGTTAACTCGTGGACTGTGCCTGACCCTGATGACCCAGTGCCACAGACTACATCTGAGCAGGCCAGGGCGGCGGGGGGTTGCAGGGAAGTGGCCCACCCATCATATGTCATCTAGCCCCTTGGGTTCTGCTCATCGAAAGTGAGCTCCCGTCTTTCTCTAGGCAGCACCCACCACCAGGGGAGCCGCTTCAGGAAGTCCTCTGCCCTGACTTCCTTGTCCCATCCATCTTTCCATCCACACTCCCCAGCACCACGTAGTAGGGTCCAGGCCATTCACCCTGCTCTCTCTCCAAGGCCTCCTGGCCAGGACCAGTGTGGTGGGGCACAGTCGCTGCCTCAGGAAGTTCACAATCTGGGGAGGTAGGCGAGGACACACAGCCTGACAGAGCAGAGTGCTGAGGGACAAGAGTGATCCCACGCCTAACCAGAGGGTCCTGGGAGGTACTCTCAACCCTCTCTGCAGAGGCCACAGTGCTCAGGGAGGGCAGCAGTGGAGCTGTTCCCACCCTGTCTGCCCCTGCCCTGCCACACAACTTGCTCCTTTCTTTCCATTAGGTCTCAGCCTCATGCCTCCTAGTCACCCACCCACTGAGCTCAAGTCTCCTAGTTCACATTTGTTTGTTTGTGGGAAACTTGTGTCTTTTGACTGTGAGCCCTGGCTGTGGCAGCCCTGTGTCTTCAGTGCTGAGCATGGATCCTGGAGGATGTTAGAATGCAGAGTGGGGTGGCAAACAACCTTTAACTTGTTTTTAAAATTTGGTTTAGTTGTACAAACAAGTAACAGAGTTGAGCACCCTAACCATGTTTACGTGCACAGTTTGGTGGTGGTGAGTGCTTTCACACTGCCGTGCGGCCACGACCCCCATCCGTCCCCGGAACTCTTCGTCTTGTGAACTGAACTGTGCCCGTCAAACACTGGCTTTCCCTGCCCTCTGCCCTGGCTGCCACCATTCCATTTTCTGTCCCTGTGAATTCAACTGTTCCAGGGACCGCATATAAGTGGAAATCATACAGTATTTGTTTTTCTGTGACTGACTCCTTTCTCTTACTATAATGTCATTACGGTCCATCCACATTGTAATAAAGTGGAGAATTTCCATTCTTTTTAAGGCCAAATGGTATTCCCTTGTATGTATTTGCCACGGTTGGTTTATCCCTTCTTCATCCATGGGCATTTGGGTTAACTCTGCATTTTAGCTGCTGTGAATGTTAGCGTGAGTATGAGGGTGCAAACATCTCTTGAGACACTGCTCTCAACACAGAGGTGTTGTGTGCACAGGGGCGGGATTCCGGGGTCGTATGATAGTTCTGTCTTTAGCTTTTTGAGGAACTTCCATGCTTTGCCACAGCACTCGCATCATTTTGCATTCACACCCCCAGCGTACCGGGCTCTAACTTCTGCATTCCACATCCTCACTGACGCCTGTTGTTCTCCTGTTCTCCTGTTCTCCAGGGCTTTCTGTTCTGGCCGTCCTCAGAGGTGTGAAATGGTATCACTGTAGCTTTGATTTGCCTTTTCCTGGTGATTATGGTATTGAGCACACTTCCATGTGCTTACTGGCCATTTGTATGTCTTAGAAAAATGTTTATTCAAGTCCTTTGTCCATTTTTTAGTCTGGTTAGGGTTATTTTGGTTTTATTGTTGTTGTTATTGAATTGTACAGGTTCTTTACGTATTCTCAATATTAACTCTATCGAACCTATTATTTGTAAATATTTTCTCCCATTTTGTACGTTGCCTTTTTACTTTGTGTATCGTTTCCTTTGACGCACGGAAGTTTTTCAGTTTGATGTAGTCCTATTTGTGTATAAATATTTCAAATTGTTTAATAATCGTGGACTTACAGGAAGTTGAAGGACAGTGCAGAGAGGGCCTGCACACCTTCCCCCAGTTCCTCCCAGCAGTTCCATCGTACGTAGCATCAGTGCGGTGCAGCCCCAGGCATCGGCGCGGTGCGCGCAGTTCTCTGCTGTTACATCACACGTGCAGCTCCGTGTGAGCGCCGCTGCAGTCACAGTTCAGAGCATGACCATTACCAGAAAGATGCCCTTCTTTTACTCTTACAGTCGTGCATCCCAGCCCCAAATGACCTGCTCCCACCCCTCCAGGCCTGGCATTTCGAGAATGTCAGGTCAGTGGGGCTGCACAATATGTAAATCTCTGGGGGTTGCCACTTTCACTCAGCATCCTGCCCTGGAAGATTTCAGCCAGGCTATTGTGTATATCAATAGTTTGCAGAACAAGTATTTAACTTGTGTTTAAGACAAGAGAAGGAACTTCTGGTCAAGATGGAGGCGTAAGTAAACATGGCTCGCACCCTCCCACAACCATAAGCAAAAATTACAACTAAACTACAAAACACATATCACCTGGAATCATCAAAAAATCGAGCTGGGTGGAAGTCCAACAACCAAGGAATTAAAAAAGTCACATTCAGATGGGTAGGAGGGACAGAGATGCAGAACAGGTGGTCCACACCCATGTGTGGTAGATAAAAATTGGGAGGGATATCTTGGGAATGAGGGATCCCAGCCCCACACCAAATCACCCAGCCCAGGGTTCCAATGCCAGGAAGATAAGTCCCCATAACTTCTACTGTAAAAACCAGTGGGGGTTGGGGCAGCAGAGGAAAGTACAGGATTCTCATGTATCTCCTCTTAAAGGGCCCACGATGGACTTAGGACTTACGCAGACTCACTCCCCCTGGGCCGCAGCACCGGCTCAGCAGCTTTAAGGGCCACAGTGGCATATGGGGAGAAACCAAAGTGGCATCAGGGCAAGTGCCTAGGCACAGCTTCCTCCGACACAAAACTCCAGAGGCCAGGCAGCAGCCATTGTCTCTTAAACTAGGCGAAATAAACCAGTCAGAGAAAGACAAATACCTATATGATCTCGCTCATAAGTGAAATCTATTGAGCAAAATAAACTGACAAATGAAATGGAATCAGAGGCTTGGATTCATGGAATAGACTAACAGCTGTCAGAGGGGAGGGGGTGGGGAGACTGGAAGATCAGCCAAAGAGCCCGTGTGTGTAGCCCATGGACAGACTACAAATGTGGCAAAGGCTGGGGATTGGTGGTAAGAGGGAGGACATGGACATCTGTAATAGTGTCAACAACAAAAAAAGGACAGACAAGGAAACAGACAAAACACCCAATAAATTACTGAACTTTAAGTAATAGCTTTTTTCATCACAAGAGGTAGTCCTAAAACATGCCCATGAAGCCCAGAAAAGAAGCCATGAAACCGTGATGACGCGGAGCAGGGAGAGGGCCCGGCCTCCTCCTACTCAAGCCTGTCCCCGCGGTCCACATGCCACGTGCTCGGGGTGCTGGCGCCCTGTGCTCATCTGGCCTTCTCAAGGCCAGGTGCTGAGGAACCCTAGTCCCCTGAACCAGTGAGCCCTGTCCCTCCTCTCTCCAGGCTGTGCGCGAGGTCACAGCCTGGCCCCAGAAACTGTTTAGATGTCAGAAGAAATGCTTTGTGGGACCCGACTCTGGGCCACATTCTTGTGGGGGGAGTGACTGCCTGACGTAATTGAGCTGCTTTTATGACGAGTGACAAATAAGATGAAAGTGACCAGAATGCCTTTGTCTGTGGGCTTTATCTGTCAGGGTGGATGGCAGTACTGGTGTTCCCATTTTCTTCCACAGTCCGACTCGGTGCTGCCTGGGCATCGCTCAGCCGAGTTTGTCCATCTCTGTGCCCCATCTGCTTGGCTGGTCTCCGTGTGTGGGCACGTCCCCAAAGAGGTGTATTTGGTGCTGCTGTGTTCGGGCTTGCAAGCCATGCGTGCTCCCAGATCACGTGTTCTGTCTGGATGTGGGAACTGCAGCCAGTGCCAGGCCACCTCCTGGCTCAAGTTCACTCTCTACTGGGATCCCTTCCTGGGCCAGCACAGCAGCCAGGGGGCTGGCCCCTCTGCCTTTCTCATCAGGTTCAGCAGTTGGAGGGGATTGTCAATTGTTTTTAGAAGAGAGAACACGTATGTTCTCTCATTAATCACCTGTTCTACTGACGTCTGCTGTATGTACATAGAGGAAAGTGTGCATTTGTGCAAATGAAGCACGAATCTCACATATTACTACCCAAGAGATTGTCTACTCTTCACCCCTGGGACCTGTGCATGGGACCTCACATGGAAGTAGGGTCTTTGCAAACCTGATCAGGTTAAGATGAGGTCAACCTGGCATAGTCTGATACCAGTGACAGGTGTCCTCATAGGGAGAGGGAAATCTGGGCACACACATGGGGAGCAGGCTGTGTGACTACAGAAGTGTAAATTAGAGTGATGCGGCCAGAAGCCAAGGAATGCCAGGGATTGCACCAATCAGAAGCTAGAAGAGGCAGGAAGGAGCCTCTTCATCACCCTTGGGAAGGAGTGCTTCCTGTCCACACCTTGATTTTGGACTTCTGGCCTCCAGGCTAGGAATGAATAAATTTTTCTCTATTTAAGCCCACCGTCCCTTGTAATTATTTACAGCAGCAGTCCCAGGGGATTCAGACACCCCCACCCCCCAATCAGTCAGTGTCCTTTCATCCCCATCGTGCCCCTCACTTTTCCTGTCCCCTCTATAAGTAGCCACTCGAGGCAGCACAGGTTGTCCCCCTGACTGCAGACGTCCTGTAGCAGAGTCACAGTGCACTCTGGCTGGGTGTCCGTTGTTGAGTGTGCAGCAGAATTCATTCCTGTCGTGGCTGCTTGTTTTCCTGCCACGTGCAGGGCTGCCAGGTGAAATGCTGGGCACCCAGCTGCATTTGCATTGTAGAGAAACAGTGAGTCATATATGAGTTTAAGTATGTTCCATGCAATGTTTAGGAGATACTGAGGCTAAAACATGATTTGTTGTTTCTCTGAAATGGAAATGTAACTGATAACCTGTGTTTCATTTCCTAGTCCAGGCCTCTGTCATGCCCCGGCAGTGGGTACGAGAGAAGTCACGCTTCGAGTTGTCCTCTGCGATTGACCTGTTCCCTGGGTCCTGGATGTGGCCCCACTCCGGAGTGGGAGGGCTCTGGGTTCAGAGGGCACTCCTGCCCTGGGGGAGGAGGTGCTTCAGACTGCGTGTCTACGGAGTTGGCCTGGAGGCCTGTGACAGGCCCCCCCCCCCGGCAGAACCACTTGATTTCATGACGGGGGACATAGTGCGGGGGCAATGACATAAAAGCTCCCAGAGGAAGGACCCAGAATGCCTGATGTTTTTTGGTCAGGAGGACACCAGTGTGGTTGCCTGCAGCCCCGGGTTCTGGTGGCTGGCAGATCTCTAATCTCTGAAGTGCCCTAGAACAAGGGAGGGCAGGGCCTGTGGGATAGGGAATGTCCGGTTTTCCCATTCTAAGGCTGGACCTCTTAGGGACAGGCTGAGGGTGGTGGGGGCAGGCTGGGGTCCAGCTCTGGCCTTGCTGTCATCCCACACAGCAGGTGTGGGTCTGTGCTCCCCAAGCAGGGACACATGAGGCCAGGCTCTCCTGGTGGGGTGGTGATGGCCCTGTGGCTAAGCACCCTGTCGTTTCTCTTTTGTTTCCAGTTACCCCATTCGGCATCTTTCCAGATTGGACAGATGAGCAATATGGAGCAGGATGATGAGCTTCTGGACCCAGTGAGTGGGAGTCATTCCTGTTTATCCCCAGCAAGGACGAGGCCTGCTGTGTGGAGTTGCATCCTAGCAGAGGGCAGGCAGTAAATGCCAAACCGGAGGGTGGCGGATGTGGGGAGGGCCGTGCGGGGCTCTGGAAAAGACATGGGCCATTCTCTGCAGAGCTCAGGGACAGACACAGGCAGTCCATACAGAGCCTGGGGACGAACAGGGGCCGAGCAGAGCTGAGAGACAGGATGAGGAGCAGATTCTGGGTAACCAGGAATGCGGTTCTGAGGGGCCATGTTCCCTGAGGCCAGGCCAGATGAGCAGAGGCGGGGAAGGTGTGTGAGAGGTGTAGAACGCTGGCTGGGCATGTTGGGTATGGATGTGGAAGCAGGCTGGGGGACAGGTGCTGTGGGCAGGAGGGTGACCCCAGGTAGGCTGGAGGAGGGCCCTGGGGGCAGGGTGGGCATCTCAGGGTGGGCGTCCCTGGACAGCAATGATGTCCTCTTCTGCCCCTGTGTCAGGGCTGGACGGTCCAGTAGCTGCTAGGAGAGTGTTTCCTGAGCCCCTCCCCCAGTCCCGCATTTGACTCCCTCGGGTGTCTCATGGTCCTGATTTTCATTTCCAGTGACGCTGAGTGTCTTTCCTGTGCCAATGGCCCTTTTATGTTTTCTTTGGGAAAATGTCTGTTTAGATTCTGTGTCCATTTTTAATTGAGATATTTGTTTTTATAATTGGGCCGCAAGAGTTTTTATGTATTTTTATATAGTTTAGACACAAATTGCTCATCAGATACATGATTCACAGAAACTGTTTTCTGTTCTGTGGGTGTCTTCTCACTTTCTAATGGTGTCCTATGAAGTACAAAAGCCTTTAATTTTTTTTAAAGATTTGATTTATTTACTAGTAGAGAGAGGGAGAGACACATCAGTGTGTGAGAGATACATCGATTGGTTGCCTCTCATACACCCCCAATTGGGGACCCGACCCCACAACCCAGGCATGCGCCCTGATCGGGAATCAAACCGCTGACCTTTCCGTTCATGGGCCTGCACTCAGTCCACTGAGCCATACCAACCAGGGCAAAAGCCTTTAATTCTGATGAAGTCTGGTTATTTATTTATTTTTGTTGTGCTTTTGTTGTATCTAGGAAACCATTTCCTAGTCCAAGGTCATAACGGCTTACTCCTGTGTTTTCTTTGAAACATTCTACAGTTTTAGATCTTGATCCATCTTTTACTCATTTTGTGCAGGTGTAAGATAAGAGTCCAAGTTCATTGTTTTGCACTTGGATGTCCAGTTTTCACAAGTAGCAGTCTGTGAAAGCACTGTGTTTCCCGTATTGAACTGTCTTGGCACTCCCGTCTAAAATCAATCGACCATAAATGGGAGGGTTTATTTCCGACTCTCGATTGCCTGCCATTAATCTCGGTGTCTGTCCTTGAGCCAGCACACCTGTCTTGACAACTGTAGCTTTGAAGTCAGGATGTTAGCGTTCTCTGCCCTGTCAGTGCTGGGCACCTTCACGCAAGGGTGCCATCCTTGACAAGCTGGTGTTTCAGGCCAGAATGCCTTTTTCTGTGGGCTTCCTCTGTCAGGTTGGACGGCTGTATCTCTTTGAGATGAGATCCCTTGTATTTCCATATCGATTTTAGGATCAGCTTATCAGTTTCTTCAGTGATGCTAGCTGGAATTTAGACATGAATTATGTTGAATCTTAATATTAAGTCTTCTGATGAACACAGGATATTTCTATTTATTTAGGTCTTCAATTCCTTCCTTTCAACAATGTTGTATAATTTTGAGCATATAAGTCTTACACTTTTTTAAAAAGATTTTTTTTTTATTTTTTAGAGAGAGGGGAAGGGGGGAGAAAGAGAGGGTGGGTAACATCAGTGTACAAGAGAAACATCAATTGGTTGCCTCTCACACACCCCAGCCTGGGAACCTGGCCCGCAGCTTGGGCATGTGTCCTGACCAGAAGTCAAACTGGCGACCTTTCGGTTCGCAGGCCGGCACTCAGTCCACTGAGCCACACCAGCCAGGGCTAAATCTTACACTTTTGTTAAATGAATTTTAGGAATAAATTTTATTTCCTGTATTTCACTTTTTGTGCCGTTGTGAGAAGAGGTTCCTTAGTCTTGTCGGGGGCAGAGTGCCAGTGCGCAGACACGCACTCAGCGTTGGTGTGCTGGTGCCGTGGCCTTCAGGCTCCCCGAGCACTGGTTAATTCTGCCAGTGTTTGGTGATGCTGGGGTGGTTTTCCACATGTGGGGTCATGCCATTTGCAAATAGAGAGTTTCTCTTCTCCCTTTCCAATCTGAATGCCTTTTAGTTCATTTTCTTGCCTAATTGCTCTAGTAGAACCTCCAGGACAAGGCTGAATAGCAGCGGGAAGAGGAATTTTCCCTGTCTTGTCCTGATCTTAGGGGAAAAGCTCAGTCTTTCACCACTGAGTATGATGTTGCCTTTAGAAGGTTGAAGAACTCCCTCTATTCCTAGTTGTAGAGCATCTTAATTATGAAGAGAGGTTGAATTTTGTCAGATGCTTTTTTTATGTCTGTTGAGATCATGTATATTTTGTCCTTTATTGTATTAAAATGGCATTAAACTTTTCACTCACAAACTTCTGACACCAAATGTGTGGGTGTTTTTCCTCACACCAGCTAATTCTATTTGCCCAGATAGCACCTGGGTGTCATAAAAGTCAGTTCATTCTGACACTGACTATGTGACATTGACACAGACCCGATGGGCTGAGGGTTTGGTCAAGACCGCCCCCACTTCAGACCCAGTCATAGGTCCAGGTTGTCATCTGTGCTTTTGACTGACAAGGTATAAATTGCAGTTCCCTTGCCCTGGCTGGTGTAGCTCAGTGGATTGAGTGCTTGCCTGTGAACCAAAAGGTTGCCAGTTCAATTCCCAGTCAGGCCACATGCCTGGGTTGTGGGCCAGGTCCCCACTTGCGGGCATGCAAGAGGCAACCAATTCATGTATCTCTTGCACATTATCGGCATATTTGCCTCTCTTTCTCCTTTCCTTTCCTTCTCCCTAAAAATAAATAAATAAAATCTTTAAAGAAAATATTTGCAGTTCCCTTGACCCCTCCTCGGGTTCCATGATGTGCTAGAAGGGCTCCCAGAAGATGCACGGGGAAGGTGCGGGAAGGGTGCGTAGCATCCGTGTCCTCTCCGGGAGCGTGCCCTCCCAGCACCTCACGTGTTCACTGGTCCAAAGGCTCCCCAGCCCTTCCCTTAGGGTTTATGGAGGTTCCATTACACAGGCTGAGTAAGTCATTGGTGATGAGCTCCGTCTCCAGCCCTACCCTCCATGGAGGTTAGGACTGAAAGTTCCTGTCCTCTAATCACAGCGGGTCTCTCTGGCAGCCAGCCCCCGTCCTAAAGCCTAGGAGCTGCCATCTTCCCTCCAGTTCATGAGCTCCCAAAGACACTACCCAGAGATGCCCAGGATTTTGGAAGCCAGGTGCCAGGAATTGGTACAAAGACCAAAAATATATTCTCCAGTTGATTTTGAGATGTTAAATCACCCTCTCATTCCTGACGTGTTGCAGGATCCAGCCCACTGGTGTTCTGTTGAGAACTTTGTGTCTGCTCACAAGAGATTTGCGTTTGCAGTGGGTTTCCTTTCCGCTGGTGTCTGTGTCTAGCTGTGGGGTCAGGAGAGTAGTGGCTTTGTGAGACGAGTGGACATGTGCTCCGTCCTCTCATTTGTGCTTCATTCTTCAACGTGCTAGGTTGTCAGTGCCCGGCTCTGCCTCTTCCTTTGCAGGAGACGGACCCTTCTCACCCTTTCCCCAAGGAGATCCCGCACAACGAGAAGCTCCTGTCCCTCAAGTATGAGGTGGGCCTCCTCCCTTGGTGCCCCTGCCCCGTGCAGCCCCAGGCACTTCCTCCCCTCTCCAGCCTCACGCCTGTCAGCTGCCCAGTGTGAACCTGGGACATCGAGGTTAGTCATTGTGTTGTCTCTGCCACCCTGGTCTACAGAGCTTGGACTATGACAACAGTGAGAACCAGCTGTTCCTGGAGGAGGAGAGGCGCATCAACCACATGGTGAGTCTGGGGCTGGAGCCGGGGCACTGCCCTGCTGACCCAGGGGCTGGTCTGGTGCTGCTCTCGCACCCGGGTGTGGCGATGTGTGCCCTTCTCTCTCCCCTTTGTCCTCAGTCCCTGTGCTGTGGGTTCTGGTTTGTGTCACCCAACACCTGGTACAGGAAAGGGTGTTGTGTCATGTCCCAGATACAACAAAGAAGGCTGGCCTTAGACATGTCAGCTGCAGCATCCAGAATGTCAACAGCTGATTACGGGTTGGTTGGGAAGGTGCACACACAAACCCCCAACCCCAGTGCTCCGTCGTGTCTGAGACACTGGCCAGAGGCTGCCCTCACGGACTTGGGGATGCAGAGTGCAGCGCACTGTGCGTGGCGGTGGCCTGTGGAATGCCAGGCCAGTCACATCGTCAGCAGAGTAGCCTGCGGTTGATGTCTTGCCACAGCGCCTGCCTCTGACTGGTGCCTCCCCCACAGGCCTTCCGGACCGTGGAGATCAAGCGCTGGGTCATTTGTGCCATGATAGGGATCCTCACAGGGCTCGTGGCCTGCTTCATTGACATCATGGTGGAGAACTTGGCTGGCCTGAAATACAAGGTTGTCAAGGACAGTATCCTTATCAGAAGATGCGCAGCACAGACAGGTGGAGCTCAGAGCAGAGCATAGGGTCCCACGAGTGGCCATGCCGCCCAGGGCAGGCCCAACAGGAGGCATCTCTGGGTATTAGCCCTCCAGCGGGAAGAGGTGGGCCTGGGTGGGTAGCATCTCTTTCCGGGCTGTGGAATGTCTCTGAGATACACAGTTAGCACAGAGGTGTGGCGGGCTGGCGGTGTCACACCTCAGGTGGTGAAGCTAATGGTCTTCCTTGACGAGCCCAGATATCGACAAGTTCACAGAGAAAGGGGGGCTGTCCTTCTCCCTCCTGCTGTGGGCCACGCTGAACTCGGCATTTGTGATGGTTGGCTCCGTGATTGTTGCCTTCATTGAGGTATGGCCACGAGGGAGCCGTGGGTGGTGGGAGCTCCTCCAGCTCACCTACTGCAGCTTCTGTGTGTGAGGTTTGCGTGGTCACACTGGTGCAGATGTTAAACAGTTCAGTGAGAACAGAACGTGCATCTGGGCCTCCCTGCCCAGCACCATTTACAGCAAGGACCATGAGGGGAAGCACACAACCCATATCTAGGGGGACCCTAGGGTTTGCAGGGCTGACCCAACCCAGTGGTCCAGGTGGAGGAGACCTTCCCACCCCCACCTGAGGGGGTCAGACCCACCTAGGGGCTCTTCATTCCAGGATTTCTCCTAGAAGCCCTTCCTATAGCCTGCCTCTTTCTTTGCTCTTCCCTTGTCATCAGGTGTTAGAAGGAAGAGGGGAAAGCATCTAGAAGTTTCTATCTGGGGTGCAGTGTTCCCCCAGGGAGTGCAAGGAACTCTGATTGCTCCCAGCTAGTACATGATATGTGCCTCCCATCTGTCCTAGAGCATCCCCACTCTGTCCTCTGCCTCCTTCCCCGCTGTGAGGCACTGGGCCTCCGTCCATCTCCATTCCTAACCCCTCCCACACCCCGCAACATTTGCACCCTTCAGTGCTCATTCTGCATCTGGGTGGGGAAAAGTGAGAAGCCTCTTCCCCAGGCAGCCGTCCTATCCAGTTCCGTGTTGTCCCCTCCCCGAGTCTCGAGTACCATGAGGCTGGACTCCTGGGCCTACGGCTACTCAGTTTGGCCAGCTCCGTGGTCACTTTCCTCTCCTTCCAGCCAGTCGCTGCTGGCAGTGGGATCCCCCAAATCAAGTGCTTCCTCAACGGAGTGAAGATCCCCCATGTAGTCCGGCTCAAGGTGAGAAGGCGAACCTTGGCTGGGAGCATGGTGCTCGTCGTGGGGGTTCTGTGCTGGGTTAGAAGCCTCTTGTCATCCACCCGCACCACCGAAACTCACCCACGCCTGTTCTGTGTGCCGCTGACAGGCCTGTGTGTAGATGCACTGGCAGATTTTATGTGAACTTTCTTTGGAAAGTGGTAAAAACTTTCTCTGCACATTTTAAACAACACGACAGTGCTTAAGTGGCGCACGTGCTGTGATCACAGCTGTGTGTAAGTTCTCTCCGGTGGTTAATGTTCCAGGAGGAGAGTACCTGTGTTTGGAGGGGAGGAGCATTTCCCATTTGTCAAAAATTTACCTAATACTCATTATGTTAATGTTCTTGGTGACATGCTGATTCTGAGGGGGCTGGGAAGTCAGGCTTTCTCCTGTGGCCATTTCGGGGACTTGATCTGCCCGTCTTAACCTGGGATTTGCCGATGGTCTTCTCCTGCCCTGTCTAGGGAGCAGGTGCTCCTGGGGGCCTGGTGTCCTGCAGCCCGGGGGCAGGGCGGCAGTGGGCACACAGGGAGCAGCTCGACCTCACGGGGAGGGTCGTGCTGGTGCCTCTGAGTGCCCTCTGTCACTCGTGGGTGCTGGGATGTTTACATTATTAGTATTGCTTCCTGTGCAGGACTGTGGCTCAGGTTCTCAACTGTGTGTGACTTCTAATCAAAGACTTGACACGTTTTCCTTTGTACTCCAGACCCTGGTGATCAAAGTGTCTGGTGTGATCCTGTCCGTGGTGGGAGGACTGGCTGTGGGAAAGGTAACGGAGCCCAAGGGGCACTGCTTTGGCCTGAGTCCCTCTATAACCCACGGTCTCTCTGAACTCCCCTGATGCGGGCTATTCTGTGCTTCCCAGGAGGGGCCCATGATTCACTCGGGCTCCGTGATTGCAGCTGGGATTTCCCAGGGGAGGTCAACGTCGCTGAAGCGAGATTTCAAGGTGCGTTCTCTCCTGATAACAGATGTTGAGGATGAGGGTAAACCATGTGTGTCAGAGAGCAGGGTCTCTCCTGCTCTGTGCAGGTGTGCTCTGCCAGGACCGTCCCCGACAGGGAATTCGAGGGTCCCCTCAGTGGCCTGTCCTGGCAGCTCTCCTGGGGCCTGCCCAAGGAGCCTGCCCAGAGCCTGCCTCTCAGTGTGTTGTGTGGATATCCGTTTTTCTGAGGAAATGGCCTGTAGCTGTGAACAGCTTCTCCGAGGGCTGGATGACCCAGAAAGAGGTCAGGAATGACCTGCCTACAGTTTAAAGATGCTTAATTTTTAAGATACACTTCAGAATAATTTTGTCAAGTTTCACCAAAAAACCACCAGGCTTTTTGATGGGTATTGCAGTGAATTTATATATGAATTTAGAGACAGTTAACATTTTTACAGAACAGAGTCTTTTTAAATCAAGAACATGCTTAAGTTTTTCATTCATTCAGTTTTTGTTAGGTCTTTTGGTGGAGTTTTTCAGTTTTTAATGTATCCCTTGCATAGATTATAAAGCTTAATTCTTGGTATGATGGGTCTCTCGTTATTTTCTCACGGTTGTTGGAACGCGAGGGAGTTTCGTTGCCTCTTTGGTTCTTCAGTCTTTGTGAGTCCGGCATTGATGAGTTGACTGTCTAGAGACTCCCTTTCTCTGCACCCCCCTCCTGCCCCTGCCTTTGGCCCATGCCTTGGTGGCCTCTAGCCAGCCATCCGCCTCTGAGAGAAGTGCCCCTGGAGGAGCGGGCTCAGACCCTCTCCCTGTCTGCTCCGTTCCTATGTCAGATCTTCGAGTACTTCCGCAGAGATACGGAGAAGCGGGACTTCGTCTCTGCAGGAGCTGCGGCTGGGGTGTCTGCTGCATTTGGGGCCCCCGTGGGTGAGTAGGGGCCCTGCGTGGTCTGACGAGTAACTATCTGTGCTGGGGAAGCCAGGCCGTCCCTGCCACGTGAGGGAATGGTCCAGGTGTTCGAAGACTTGGGTGCTGGGTGGTGGGGAGAATGTGGGGTGCCTCCAGAGAGGCCCCATGGCTGCCTCCAATGTGGGCTTGGGGTGTGAGGGGTCTGGGTCTGGGGTGTGAGGGGCTGGCGGCATGGGTTCCCTGTGCCCGGGTGGAAACTTTAGGGCTGGGCCGCTGCATTCCAGGCGGGGTCCTCTTCAGCTTGGAGGAAGGTGCCTCCTTTTGGAACCAGTTCCTGACGTGGAGAATTGTAAGTGCCCGCAGTCGGTGCCTCTCCCCAGCTCGGGCAGTGCCCTCATCTGACCTCAGTGGCCTCTCTGCACCAGTGGACACCAGGCTCGGGGGCCACACTTTGGGGCCCTTGCCTGAGGTTCCTGTTGAGCCATGGTGGGAGCCATGCCCCCCATGGGTCATTATGGCCCACCTCAGGGCCTCACTTGACCCTAAGCTGTTGCCTCCTCTTACCACCTGCCCTCCTTCTGTCAGTCATGGTCACTGTTTCCATCTGCTTCCACCTCCACATTGGGAACCCCCAAACCTTGCATACCTCCTTCCCTCAGCCCCGTCCTGGCTTGGCCCCAGACTCATCCAGCAGAAGCTAGAGGCCCCACACTCACCCGACTTATCCAGCCTTGAGGGGTCTGGCCATGGGGGCTCCAGATTCCTTCCCTAATTTAGCCTTTGGAGGGCCCCCAGGGGCCTCTTGAACGACAGGAGCAGAGGCAGCTCCCTCCCCACTCCAGGGGTTCACCTGGGTGGGCACTGTTGTTCTGATGGTACTCATTTGTCTCTGTGCCCACAGTTCTTTGCTTCCATGATTTCCACCTTCACACTGAACTTCGTCTTAAGCATTTACCATGGAAACATCTGGGACCTGTCCAGCCCAGGCCTCATCAATTTTGGAAGATTTGATACGGAGGTAACGTGTCCTGCTCGCTGTTTCTGGTTCTTGGGTGTGGGGCCGTGACTGTATACCTGAGGGTCAGCATGAGAACTTGGACTTTTGGGAAACTCCATTTCTTTGCTATGAAATTGAGCTCTTGTTTATAAGCACCAGGGACTCTGACCGGCATGGCTCAGTTGGTTGGGTGTTGACTTGCAAAGCAAAAGGTTACCTATTCAATTCCTAGTCAGGGCACATGCCTGGGTTTCGGGCCAGGTCCCCAGTTGGGAGCTTGTGAGAAGCAACTAATCAACGTAGCTCTCACACATCGATGTTTCTCTCCCTCTCTTTTTCTTTCCCTTTCCCTCTCTCTAAAAATAAATAAAATCTTTAAAAATAATAATAATAGAGCAGCAGGGACCAGAGGTGCTCTAGGGAAGCACACATCCAACCTGACTGTGCAGGTTAGGGTGAGGGCATCCTAAACCAGGGGGCGCTCCAGGGACATCTGAGCCGTTCACAGATTGTTAGACAATGACACTGAGACTTGTGAGGCCTGGGGTGCTCACACCCCAGCTTACAGAGGGCGAGCAGGAGCAGGCGGGGTCCCTAGGGAGGCCTGGCCCACGCACTGCAAGGAGGACCTGCTCCCAGAACATTTGCTCCCAGGATGTCAGCACACAGGGACACGTTGGAGCTTTGGGGTTGTCTGGGACACTAGATGTGCTCCTCGGGCTCTTCCTCCTGCCCTCCTTGACGCCCCTCTGTCAAAGCTCGGGCCGTTCCCCTTCACGGGTGGACGGATGCCCAGGTGAGGAGCAGGGGATAGCCTTACAAAGATAAAGCTTCACAGGGCCTCTGAGCACTTTGCAGACCAGCCTATGTGAGAAGTCACACAGTCTGCCCCAAATCCCCAGCGTGTTTCCTGCAGGGCCTGCACAGTGCAGTGTGAAAGTGCCGGAAGGTCCCCACGCATGTGACAGATGTGTAGCACGTCCAGGCCTCAAGTCTGGTCTGAGTGGCAAGATGCTGACGACACGTTTCCTCACAGAATGTCTGCTCTTCTCTTTTGCACAGACAATGGTCTACACGATCCATGAGATCCCCATCTTCATTGCCATGGGAGTGGTGGGTAAGGGCCATCCCAAGCAGGACTCCAACCCGCCTGGCCCCATGCTTCCCCATCGCTCAGGGTGGCAGCCAGCACCTCTCAGCAGGAGCAAAGCAGGTGGTGTGGTCAGGGCCTGTGGGGCTCCAAACCTGGCCCCACTGTGAAATGGCTGGAGGGGGCTGCAGCCCCCACACTCTGCTTGCTGCTCCAGGGCCACCTGGGGAGGAAGTCCACACCTTAGGGACACTGGGGCTCTGCTTCCCTGGGAAAATCATATAAGAAGTAGACTAGGCCCCGGACAGCGCTCACTACTCTGTGAAAGCCTTTTCCCTGAAAGGAAGGCAAAGCCTTTCAGAAATGAGCCCGTCTGTCCACCAGGTGCGGTGATGGAGAACAGGTGTTTTCACAGACTGTCTATGCCCTCCTGTCCCCTCTTCCTCCCTCTGCTGCCTGGGCAGCCTCCATCCTCCTTTCGAGTTCCTTATACATGGCTCCTTCCCGATCTCAGGTGGTGTTCTTGGGGCCGTGTTCAATGCCTTGAATTACTGGCTGACGATGTTCCGAATCAGGTGAGAAACCTCTGTTTTTCGGCCACAGTGAAAATGTACTCATGGGCTGTGCGCCCAGAGCCACACAGAATGCCCCTTGCTGGTGTGCATCCCTCTGTGATGGTTTGTGCGTGGAGGGGACAGACGAGTATATGGCCCGGGGACAGGTGGGGTAAGGCTAGGAGAGGCCTGGCCAGGGAAGCACTGCCTGTGTATCCTGGCCTGCGCCTGGCCCCCCCAGGGCTGTCTTGACCCTCGGCACAGGCAGCAGGCTGCGTTTGCCATTAGGACAGCCGTTACTGGAGTTTGTGGGGGTGGATTCTGGGCTTGATTGGATTCCTCCTCGTCCTCTTGCACCAACTTAAATGCATTGGGGAGCATCCAGGGGGTTATCTGAGGACGTGCAGGAGTCTGGGTGGACTGGTGCTTGAACGTGCTGTGTCACCCTCCTAATCAGTGTAGTATCAGCGGCTCTCAGTGAGTCACAGGCTTAGGTTGCCTTGGCAACTGCCCAGGTGTCTGGAGGCCTGGTTCAACCCAGTGTTTGTTCTAGGTACATCCACCGGCCCTGCCTCCAGGTGATTGAGGCCATGCTGGTGGCTGCCGTCACAGCCACTGTCGCCTTTGTGCTGATCTACTCGTCCCGGGACTGCCAGCCCCTGCAGGGCAGCTCTGTGTCCTATCCCCTCCAGGTAGGAGGTTGGACCCACTAAGCAGGGGCTAGGACAGGTCCTCCGAGGAGGAGCACTCCCCTCTCCTGGCAGGAGGGCAGCTAACACAGCAGAGCTCTGGAGCTCTGTGCTGCATAGGCTGGTGCATCTTCCGAAAGGGTTAGGCAGCCTGCTGGGTGGCAGGAAAGCTGGCCGTTACGTGGAGCTGGCGTCTCCCCCAATCCTTCCAAAATGGCAGCCTGACGGGCCATGGAGGACTTCAGAAGTGGGGGCTGTGGGTATGGACCCGGGAAATGTAGCCTGCCTCCCCTCTGAGGCAGCAACCCTCCCCCATCCTGCCACGTGCCTGGCGCTGGTGCTGGCGGAACCGCCCCGTACACTGGCCCATTCTCTCTCCCGACCTCGCAGCTCTTCTGTGCAGATGGCGAATACAACTCAATGGCTGCTGCCTTCTTCAACACTCCAGAGAAGAGCGTGGTTGGCCTTTTCCATGACCCCCCAGGTGCGTGTCTGTGCTTGGTGCCGTCGGACACATATCCCGTGGGGCACTGCCCACTCTGGCCTGGGCTGCAGCAACCCACGGACCCGTAAACATGGAAGCCAGAGCAGACGGCGTCAGGCTTTTCTGCTCTGCTGCTCCATGGCGTCATCCCGCCTCTCGGGGACCGTAGGTTGTCTCCAATGGTTTGCTGTCACAGAGGAGACTGCCAGGACGTTCCTGGTCCTCACCCTCTGTGCGTACAACAGGAGCCCACACAATTTAACAGAAAGGCATTTAAATGTGAGGCAAGGCCAAGCCCTTTCTAGGAAGTGTTGAACAAAGGCAGCAGTCGGCACCAGGCCTCCCAACATGTTAGTACAGGGTTCGCTTGGTGTCTTCCTGCTTCTGGAAGTTACCTGGTGTGGAATGTGGCTGGTGGCCTTTCTCCCCGACCCCCAGTGGTCTGCACTGTGATGCCAGCTGTTTGCACACAGACTTCGACGGACACGTTCTCCCGACCTCAGGTCACTGTCCCGCTGGAGGCGCTGGGCCCCACTTGCCCCAGCTGGGCGGGGTCATGCCTCAGAGGACCCAGCCTCCAGAACCTGGTGCTCTGGCCTCTGAAAATGGGAAGTCTTCAGGGTGCTCATTGGGGCTTGTAGGGGTCAGGATGTGACCCGGAGGTCTCAGCCGGGTGGGTGGTTGGATGGACAGCCCTGCTTGGGCACGAGGCTGTATGACAGGCCCTGGCCAGCCCCTCTCTACTAGGCTCCTACAACCCTGTGACCCTCGGGCTCTTCACCCTCGTCTACTTCTTCCTGGCCTGTTGGACTTACGGGCTGACGGTGTCCGCCGGTGTCTTCATCCCGTCCCTGCTCATTGGGGCTGCCTGGGGCCGGCTCTTTGGCATCTCGCTGTCCTACCTCACTGGGGCTGCGGTGAGTTGGGGTCTCGTGCACCAAGCACGCAGGACCAGAGCTGGGCTGGGGGGAAGTGGGAGTGCTGGTGTCCCGGCCGCTGAGCCACCGTGAGGGGGAGCGGTGGGCTCCTGGTGCCGGGGCTCAGCACATCAGAGCCTCTGGTGATTTTATGCTGCTCTAGTTTTCTGGCTGCTGCTGTTTGCTAGGGCCACACCATTAGTGTGGCCGTCGGTGTGTGTGGTCTAGAGATGATACCAAGGAGACACGCTCGGGTTTTTGGTGATGCAAGGTGACATGGAAGGATGGGACACCCTTGGGTGGGCACCTGAGCTGTGGAAGGGGTGGCCGCTGTGTGTGTCACAGGCTTCGCCTCGCGCCACTCGGCCTCTGTGGCCCGCCCCTCCCTCCTGCCTTCACAGGCAGCGGTTTAGTTTTACGTTGCTCCCTTTCCTTCTGTAGTTATTCAAATAAGATTTTTAAAAAGCTGTGAACAGGAAGCCGAGTCCCTCCCACACTCCCACCACTCACTCTGCCTTGCCACACTTGGGGCACGCTGTTCTTGGGTCTCAGGTTTCCTGTCAGACACGGCGTTTTGTGTTTTTCTAATTACAGCATGGTTCTTTGGTGTATTCAGTGTGTGAGACCACTATTACTACATAGGTTCAGGGCATTTTCACCCCCCCCCCCCCCCGAGAGAGACCTGTCCCCATTAGCACCCCTGCCATGCCCCGTCCCGCCCCGGCAGCCGCACACCACCTGCACTCTGTCTCAGTGGACGTGGCCCATCCTGCCGCTTCGTGTCAGTGGAGTCACACACCGTGTGACCATCTGTGTCTGGCTCCCCTCAGTTTCCAGGGTTCATCCGTGCTGTGGTGCATGTCAGATTTTTACCCCTTCGTGCGCTCCCTCGGTGGCACAGGCGTTCTGCACAGGTGACAGTCACTGCACACACCATGCTGGCCCCCATCCCTACTCGCACCTGTGTGCAGTGCTTCCTCCTCCGAACTCTGGGACAGGGTGTCCTCCTGCCTCATGTTGCTGAGTTCTCCAGCATTTGCAGATGGTATGACCCATTCAGGGCATCCTGGATCGGGCCACTCCGGGGTATTTCCAGACTTTAGTTGTTTCTGAGGAAGTGTAGGTTGTTTTGCACGTGTGTGCGCGCTCTCCTGGATGTGAAATTACTGGGCCCGGGCGGGCTCTGGTAGCGTCAGTGAATATGGTGGGCTTGGGTAGGGGGTGCCACACAATGTCGCCTCATGTCATCCCTGCAGATCTGGGCAGACCCCGGCAAGTACGCCCTGATGGGAGCAGCTGCCCAGCTGGGTGAGTCCCGTCTGCCAGGAGGGCATCCCAGGGTCAGGAGAGGGAGGTACCCCATTGGAGCTTGAAGGCCGGGTATTCAGTTCACTGTCATCAACCACCCCCTAAGGGTGGGCCTGGGCCCTAGGTGGGTGGGGCAGGCCCTGTGCGCAGAACATGGGCAGGCGGGCAAAGGGAGGGGCCGGGTGGAGTGGCCTACAGGTACCACCCCTTTCTCACCCCAGCCCACCCCTCCCTACCCGGACAGGTGGGATCGTGAGGATGACACTAAGCCTGACAGTTATCATGATGGAAGCCACCAGCAACGTGACCTATGGCTTCCCCATCATGCTGGTCCTAATGACCGCCAAGATCGTAGGAGACATCTTCATTGAGGTGCAGCTGGTGGGGAAGGGCTGGCCTGCCCCTCGACTTCGCTCTGGGTCCCATCCCCATGCTGTGGTCTCAGATCCTGAGAACATGGGGACTCGGTCTCTATAGCAGTAGTGACGGGAAGGGAGTCCCTGCAAAACCATCCTCCAAACAGCTTCTGCCTTGGTGGCGGGCAGAGTGCGCTTGGGATCCCTCCCTGGACCCCTCCTGTGGCGGCTGGTCACTGTGCCCTGGGACCCCTGCCCCCTTGTCAGCACTGTGCATGATGCCTACCCCTCCTCAGGGCCTGTACGACATGCACATCCAGCTGCAAAGTGTGCCCTTCCTGCACTGGGAAGCCCCGGTTACCTCGCACTCGCTCACTGCCAGGTATCACGTTTCCCCATTTCCCCTGTCTGGGTTCAGGCTGCAGGCCTGTGGCTTCCTCCTCACACTTAGGTTGGGGGCGGTGAGTGGTGCTGGTGCTCAGTCAGGGTGAGTGTGAGTGGTCAGGAGCAGGAAGGGAGCCACATGCCGGCGTGCGAACATCTGGGTGTCAGGGCTACGGGCGCCCCCAGGACTAGTTCTCCCAAGGTAGCATCTGGGGTCTGCAGCCACTGGGCTTCCTACATCCCTGTCTCCTGGCTCGGTGCGTCCAGCAGCTTTGGGCCTGCTGAACTTCAGCCCTGGTGTGTAGAGGAGCTGCCAGGACCCCCCGTGGCCACATGGTTAATCACTGTGTGGCTGACAGTGAGCGAAGTGCACGCTCTTCCGCAGGGAGGTAATGAGCACACCAGTCACCTGCCTGCGGAGGAGGGAGAAAGTGGGCGTCATCGTGGATGTGCTCAGCAGCACGGCATCCAATCACAACGGGTTCCCCGTGGTGGAGTCCACTGATGACACGCAGGTACCAGGACCTGGGCGGGGAGACCCGGGTTGGGTGCCATCTCCCAGGAGACAGGAGCCTCGGGTCAGCGCCTGCCTCCCCCAGCCTCACAGGGAAGCCATCCTCTTCCCCGTGCACCTGTCACACAGGGTATGTTGGCAGGTATGGGTTGTGGGGATGGAAAGACCCTGTGTCTGGGATTGTGGTAGAATTCCACTGTGAATGCCAGGTCACATGACTGGAAACCTTGTCCCCATGGGTGGGTTTGGTGGTACACCTGTGTATCTCATGCTCCTACCCTGAACTGCACCACCAGCTGTGGCCACAGCCTGTGTCAGGAGAGGCCCTGACGGAGTGTGTGGCCCGTCCAGTAACATGCTCCCAAAGGTCTGGGGAGAACTTTGTCAGAGTCAGGTCTGTGTCTTGCCCCGGCACCAAGGCGCTCTGTGTTGTGGATCCCACTGTCCCTCCCAGGTGTTTGGGGGATTAACAAGCTTGTGTAGGTGTAATCCCTTTGTCAAGGCCACACATTAATGAGGGGCGTGATGGGGAGCCTGATTAGAGCCAAGGTCCCTCAGCAGACGTCCTCAAACTGCTGCTGAGGTACTGCCTGCCCTCCTGTCCATACCTCTGAGCTTTCCACAGGGCCTGCAACCAGGCAGGCAGGGCCATGGGCCTTGGGCACTGCCCATGGACAAGGCCATCTGTTGTCTTTCTCCTGCAGTCAGCGCGGCTCCAGGGCCTGATTCTGCGCTCCCAGCTGATTGTCCTCTTGAAGCACAAGGTAAGCTCCGCAGCACCTCCAGGTGGTGGGAGACGCCAGGCCGGGTGCGTCGGTGTTGATATGCGCCACCCCTGCCCATCACCTGCTGCCCACAGGTGTTTGTTGAGCGGTCCAACAGGGGCCTGGTACAGCGGAGGCTGAGGCTGAAGGACTTCCGGGACGCCTACCCACGCTTCCCCCCCATCCAGTCCATCCACGTGTCCCAGGACGAGCGCGAGTGCACCATGGACCTCTCCGAATTCATGAACCCTTCCCCCTACACGGTGCCCCAGGTACCTGATTCCCACTTGCAGGGTCAGGAGGTGGCCTTCAGTGGCCTGCCAGGAAGGGGCTGGGGTGCAGTCAGCGGAAGAGTGGGAAGAACTGTGTCCTTACACTCAGGACAAGGCTTGAGGATGGGGGTGGCTGTGGAGCCATGGAGGCAGATGGGTGGGTGGGCACAGTGGAGAAGGGGTGGTTTGGGACACCGTTGCTATGCTGGCAGTGGTGGGTATGATGGGAGGCAGCAATCCTGAGTTTAGTGGGTGCTGCCTCTGCTCTCAGCCGGGCCAGTCTGGGCCAGCAAGCAAGCTGAGACTGTGCCCACATTGCAGGAGGCCTCTCTCCCCCGGGTGTTCAAGCTCTTCCGGGCCCTGGGCCTCAGGCACCTGGTGGTGGTGGACAACCACAATCAGGTGAGGAGCCAGGAGGGCAGAGGGCCGTGCCCCCTGACCTGCCTGCCGCGGCCACCCCTGCACAGTTGCTCTCAGCTTCTTCAGGACCATGTGCCCACTTACGGGTCTTCTCCAAATTGCTACTACCCCTTATGCTTCCAGAGGTGAGATGGGGGCTGCTGGATTCCCATGACCTGGCTTTGTTCCCACAGGTAGTCGGGCTGGTAACGAGGAAAGACCTGGCCAGGTACCGGCTTGGGAAGGGGGGCCTGGAGGAGCTCTCACTGGCCCAGACTTGAGATCCTGGCCCTGGCACTTCACCTGGGGTCCCCACCTCACTCCTCGGGCAGCAGCCGATCCTTGTCCTCCAGACCTCAGGGATGACCCAGCTGGTGTGAGCGTGACTGTCGCGTGGGCGCCTTGTCAGTGTTCTACACACTCCCCTTTGCCTCAGCCCCTTAGAGTCACTCTCCACCTTCCTGTCTCTTCTTCAGGGATCGGATGTTCACGCAATTGCTCGCTTCCTGAGAGCCAGTGAGAGGTTGTGTGTGCGTGTGTGTCTTTGCATGTGTGTCTGTGTGTGTTCACATGTGTGAGTCCGCGAGTGAGCTGGGCCCCGTGGGTCCAAGTGCTGTGGGCACCCAGCGCAGGGCCCTATCCCTGCTTCTTTGCTCCTCATTCCCCACCTTGCTGGCCCAGAAGGACCGTGCTACCTGCACTCTGCCAGCTGGAGGCCTGGGGGATGCGAGGCCACAGCAGAAGCCTTTGGCCTTGCCCCCTCGGCTCACGTTGTGGCCGTGAGGTGATAGGCCTGTGCAGCTGGGACCAACATGAGTAAAGGCCCAGCTGGCTGCCCAAGGGTGAGGGCTTGGGCCAGCAGGACAGCCCTGGAGAGCAGACTCTGGAGCAGGCTCTGTCAGGAAGCTGGCTCTTCTCCCAGCTTACCACGTGTGCCCCCTGGGCTGCATCCCCACTTGGGGCGCTATGGGCTCTGTGATAGAGTCTTGGCCAAAGGAGAGCTGAGAACCACCCATGGGCCTGAGCCCAAGTCCTACCACACTTCTGTCGCTCCATGCCCTCTGGAGCTGGAGTCCAAATGAACACCTGTCGCCGCCACGTGGACAGCGTCTGGGAAATCGGGTCTTCTCAGCATGGCGGGGAGGGTAACAAAGGCCTCTGAGGACCCCTGGCCCACGGTGACGTTCCTGGGCAGCTCCGATTCCGATCCTGGTGGCTGGGCTCTGGGGTGAGCTGGTGAGCCTGGAGCAGAGACGCTGTGCCCCTCCGAGGCTAGGTGGGACTAGTCCCATAGGACCTTTTTAGAAGGTGGTTCCCAAGCCCCCAGCCCATCTCTGATGGAGTGATTCAGATGCCTTTGTGGTGAGTCGATGGCGCTGCACCTTAGTTTCAGCCCCTTACAAGTGGGTGGGGCCTTTAATCACAGGTCCTGTCCTGGTGGGGAGTCTCTGTGGTGGGTGGGAGTGGGGAGGAGCAGGTGTCCGCTGTGTGGGATCGGAACGGAGAAATAAAGAAACTGTACCAGACAGCCAGTGCAAGCTTCCTGGTCCCGCTCAGCGCAGACTGCAGGCTAGCAACCTGGGATTCCAGGACCATGGGGTGGGCATGCCTGGGCAAGACCCACTTCAGTGTGTGGTGCAAGTGGGCAGCACCCTAGTGTGGACACTCCTAAGAGGGAGACACTGATGAGAGACCCAGAAACATGGAGGTGGTGTGCAACTTCGGCCCTTACACACCTCACAGGAGAGAGCCCCCCAGGCCCCAACCACTACATCCCCACTCACGTGCCTGGGCAGCATTGCTTCTGGGGCGGCCAGAGGGTCCGGTGGTGGGGCCTCTCCCCAGAGGCCCTTCTGTCTGGGCTGGCTGTCTCCTCGCTGCTCTGCGTGGCCACGAGGCATGTGGTGCGGCTCCCCCTGGAGGAGAGGTTGGCGGAAGTGAGCCGGTCTAGGTGGTGTGGGTAGGGCCAGGGGCTGGAGTGCCCGTCTCTGAAGTGAGACATAAAATACCCTTTACTGGCCTCTGGAGACTTGGCGTGGAGAAAACAAGTACAGCATTTCGATCATTTTTTTGTATTAAATGTTGAAATGGCAATATTTTAGATGAACTGGTTAAATAAAATGGACTATTGAAATTTACTCGGCTTTCTTACTGTGACTGCTATTGTCACTGATTTTTTTTTAAGGTTTTATTTTTGGAGAGGGGAAGGGAGGGAGAAAGAAAAACTTCAATGGGTTGCCTCACATACCCCCAACCAGGGACTGATCCCGCAACCCAGGCATGTGCCCTGACCAGGAATCAGACCAGCGACCTTCCACTCTGTGGGATGGTGCTCAGCCCACTGAGCTGCACTGGTCGGGGCACATCCTGCTTCTTTTGGGTGGTCCCCAGGGCCTCAGTTTTCAGATGCAGGACTGGCTGTGTTCGGTCTGGGGTCCCAGCCTTCCTGCTCCGGCCTAACGATTTTAGAGCCCACAGTCGCTCCTTGGTGTCCCTCCTGCCCAGGTCGGGCCATGGGTCTCCCGTTCCCAGCCTCTGGCTGGCTGAGCAGTGCCCCCCAGATCCGTCCAGAAACAGGCAGTTGGGGAGGCCTTGCAGGACCAGGAGAGTTGAAGGCACAGGTTCCACTGGCAGTTGGGCTGGGGAGTCACAAGGTTCTGGTGAGGAGAAGGTTCCAGAAGAGCCTTCGCTGCCCTGCCTGCCTTGGTATTGTCTTGGAAGGAGGTGCAGTGTGGGGACAGGAGCTCACCCCTTCATGCCCTGTGTGTTCCCCCTGAGAGAGTCCTAGGGCCTTTCAGATTTGATTTCCCTGCCTCCCTCCAGCCACTCCCCCCGCCCGACCACCCCGGTTTCCAGTGGTTTCCAGTGCCGTGCAGTCACGGGGCACTCGGCCCTGGGCCCTTTGACAGTGGCCAAAGCCAGAGACTGGCTGCTGGTGAAGCTGGATCAGGTGAGCCAGGTGCCAGCTGGCGCTGAGGCCAGGAAGACAGTCCGGGAAGGGGACTGCATAGGGGTGTGGACCCACGGGACAGCTCTGCTTCCTGACCCCCAGGTTGCTTCACAGCCTGGGGGCTCGTTTTGGAGCTGGCCAAGCAGGACGCTCCCATTTCTATTGCCCAGTGCTGTGAATTCCAAGGTGGGGGTTGCACCTCTCTGAGCCTAAGCTTCCTGTTGTGGAGTATTGAGAGCCGAGCCCTCTCTGGGCTGGGCCATGCCACTCAGCACATGAGCCCCAGTGAGCTTGGTAGGCATGCTTAGTGACAGTTGCACTGATTTTGGGTCCCTGTTACCCTAAGCTCCATCTGGAAGCTGGTATCCCTTGTCACCCCAGAAGGCTGAGTGGCGAGCCTGAAGGTGCCTCTTGCAGAGCTGGCTGATAGCAACCGCTTGTCCGGGGCTTCGCCCCACTCCCAGCTAAGCACTATTACCCTGGAGGACCTGGGGCACCTCCTGGAGGAAGGGCTGGCCAGCCCTGAGCCCCTGAGTCTGGAGGAGATCTCCGGGAGGTTTGAGTCCAGCCACCTGGTATCTACTACCTCTGTCCCAGAGCAGGACACTCCCAAGCTCTGGACGCAGCTGAAGCAATGGTGAGCCCCGTGGGGAGCAGGTTGGGAGAGCCACACATCAGCCCCATGCATGGATGCCAACTCAGCCTGCTTCTCTCTGGCTAGGGTGACCAACCTGCAGGCCGAGGTGGCATCCCTACAGGGACACAAGGACCACTGTGAGCGTGCCACACTGAGCCTGCTATGGGAGCTGCACCAGGTGCAGGCCAGCGTGCAGCTGCAAGGCTCAGAGCTGAAAAAGCTGAAGCGGGAGGTACAACAGGCAGCTTGGGCCCCTGAGAAGGAGACCCTGGAGGTGAGCCACCATTGGCTGGAAGGCGGCTCGTCCCCACCCACAGGCCAGGCTCCCCCTCTCCTGGGTGTTGGGGTAGCTGTTTCCTGGACCCTGAACTCAGCTCAAGCCCTGCTGCCCAGGCCGGAAGCCCAGAGAACCCCCAGAAGTTACGTCTGTGCTGGTCAGGCTGTGAGGGCCCACAGCCTGCACTCAGCCCACACCTTCCTCCTTGCAGTTCCCCAGCCCCCAGAACCAGAACAAGATGCAGGCCCTGGACAAGAGGTATCCCTGTACTCGTGGCGCAGGCCTTGGCGAGGGGAAAGTGGGCTTTGGGAGAGCAGTGGCTGATGCCGGACCCACCAGAGCATCACCCACAGGGTTTTGTTTCCCCAATTAGTTGTCGTGCACAGGCAAGCAGTACATGCCCATGGCAGAATTCAAAAGCTCTGGGTTTGTGTGAGCCTCAGCAGCCAATGGAGGCCTGGGAAAGGGTTGGGGAGCTTGCTGCTGTGGCCCTTGGCTGGGCCCCCTGTCCCTGGAGGCTCTGGGCTTCTGGCCACCAGGAGGGTTGGCTGGGCAGGCCCCAGGCAGAAGCGGATGTTGTGTGCCAGGTTGGTGGAGGTCCGGGAGGCTCTGACCCAGATCAGGAGGAAGCAGGCACTCCAGGACTCTGAGCGGAAGGGCACCGAGCAGGAGGCCAACCTGCGGTGAGCAGCTCTCGCCCCCCTCCCCAGGGGCTGGTTCTGGGCCTGCTGTATGTGGTCGTGTAGGAGTCCCCAGGGTGGGGCAGGTGTTCACGTCCCTCAGTGCCAAGCTGCTGACTAGCGGGGAGCCTCGGATGCCCTGTAGACCCTCTGTGGGGAAAGAGACTTGAGCGCAGGGATTCCCAGCCCTTCCCCTTTCCCGTAGGTCGTGCTCACCAGGGCCCAGCTTGCACCTTCCCAGGTGGGGACAGGATGCCAGCATCTTGCCCCCTCTCTCTGTTTGCTCAGGCAGGTTAGGCGCTTCCTGCTCCAAAGGCCTGTAGGTCGGCCTAGTCCCCCACCCCCCTCCCCCATGTAGGCCTTTGCCTGAGAAGGATTCTTGAAGTTCAAGGGCCCTGCCAGCCTCCCTGTGGCTCCCCAGCCAGGCCCTCTGGCTGGCCTGGCTGCTGTGACCTTTGGCCGGTGCCCCCAGGTTGGCCGACTTGACTGGGAAGCTGGAGCAGGAGGAGCAGAACCGGGAGGCGGCCTGCAGTGCATTGCAGAGGAGCCAGGAGGAGGCCAGCCAGAAGGTGGACCATGAGGTGGCCAGGCTGCAGGTGCCCAGGCAGGGTGCTGGGTGACGGGGTCCGTCTGGAAGGAAACTCCCGTGCTCCCAGCCCAACCTCGGTCCTTCTCCTTTCGGGTTCTTTCCTCGTTCCAGCTATCTTTGCAGTCCCCTCCATGCGATCAGACTTGGGGGCTGATCCCCAAGTCCTGTGCTGTCTAATACACTGGCCACTAGCCACACGTGACTCTGTATATTAAAATTAGCTAGCATTTTAGATGATTTAAAACTCCGTGCCTCCATCACACAAACCAAACTTCAAATGCTCAGTGGCCTTGTGTGGCCGGTGTCTGTCGACAGGGGCTGCACCAAGACGGAGCACCTTCCTTGTCACAGAAAGTTTCGTTGTTGGCATGAGCTCAGCCGCTGCCCCTCCTTCCTTTCTGTATAATCAGCACCTAAATCTAGAAATAGAACATCATAGCCCCTTTCTTGGCGGTTTTCAGCCTGGGTGCTTCCCTCACGCAAAGTGGAAGTTACCTTCCTGAAGGTGCATCTCCCAGTGCTTGTACTTCTGGGCTGGCGCAGTTTCCCCTCCTGCGTGGGGCCCCTTAGGGGGTGGAGCAGGGGTGGGAAAGCCTCCTCTGTTCTGCAAATAGAGACCAGGGACTGTACTGCACACCAGGGAGGCTCCAGCTGCTGCCCACATAACTCAGCTGCTCGGCTCTGGCAGTGTTTCCCTCCCGCCGCCCTTGGGGGAGCTAGTCCCTCGGTTCCCTTAAGAGACAGCTAGCTGCCCACCAGCCAGGAGCTGCACGGGTTCCTGCTATGTCATTCACCGGGTGGGATGCCTGCCTCTTCCCTAAGCCCGCTCTAGGGCTGGGGTCTACAAGCTATGGTCAGCCACCTGGCTTTGTAAATAAAGTTTTATCGGCACATGGCCATTCCCATTCATTTACTATTGTCTGCAACTGCTATTGCACTGGAGCCACAAAGCTGAGGAACTGTGACATAGACCCTGTGGCCCATAAACCTAAAACATCTACTGTCTGGCTCTTTACAGATCATTTGTCCAGCCCTGCTCCAGGTCATCCTGCACGGGCAGGGAGGCCAGCAATGGCTGGTGCTCACCTGCCCTGGGGGCTGCGGCAGCTTCCCAGAGGGTTCTGTGGCCTTGGAGAAGGTGCCTCCTGCCAGAGCCCTGCCTGCCCTATGGGTGTGTTAGGCAGGGGTCAGGGCCAGGCTGGCCCTGACTCCCCTGGCCCAGTCTCCTCAGACCCTTGGTGCAGCAGGAAGGGAGCTGAGAGAGAGGAGAGTGATGGAAAGGGCCCCTATCTGGGCAGAGGGGGTGTGTGTGCATGAGTGTGCACATTTGCATGTGTGCACGTGTATACAAGTGGGTGCTCACATTTGCACTTAACCTCCTTTCTCAAGGGTGCCAGCTGTGGGTGTGGTTTGGTAGTGGCTACCGTGCCATCTTCCCTGAGAGGTGGCTCATGGCCACTACTCAGGCACCAAGTGTATCCTAGACCTGCATGAGCGTGCCCCGCAGACCCTTCACGGCCCTTTGCCTGGATATGTGACCCCTGCCTGCCTTTCCTTTCTTCCTAAGGAGGGTATGGCAGGCCCAGCTCTGCTAGGCTCGGGGACAGCCAGGGACACAAAACCCAGAACCCCCCCTAATGGAGATGGTTAGGCAAGAAAACAATCCAAGATGGCATGGTGGTGGGGGATGACTGTGGGAAGAGGGCACCCAGCAAAGTGGCAGCACAGTGCCCATGTACACCCCCTCCACAGGCCCAGGTGACCAAACTGGGTGAGGAGATGAGCCTTCGCTTCCTCAAGAGGGAGGCTAAGCTGTGTGGCTTCCTGCAGAAGAGCTTCCTGGCCCTAGAGAAGGTGGGAGCTTGCAGGCTGGTGGGGCTCTGCCGTGTCCCCTGTCACCCAGCTTGCAGCAGTGGGCGGGGTCTCTCGCAGAGAATGAAGGCCACCGAGAGTACACAGCTAAAGGTGGAGAGCGGTCTGCGGGAGGAGCTGGAAAGCAGGTGGCAAAACCTCCAGGAGCTGGCCGAGGAGCGCGTGCGAGCCCTGCGGGGGCAGTGCAAGGTGGGCAGCTAGGGCACGGGCTGGGCACCTGGTGGGGGGTGGCACAGGTCTCAGGGCCTCCTCTGCACCACAGCAGGAAGAGTGCTACCTCCTGGAGCAGTGCCGGGGCCTGGACCGGGCTGTCGTCCAGCTGACCAAATTTGTACGCCAGAACCAGGTGTCGCTGAACCGTGTCCTCCTGGCCGAGCAGAAGGCCCGGTGGGTATCCAAGTAGAGAGTGGGCAGAGAAAGGAGCTGTCAGGATGGGTGGACCGAAATGGCTCCTCTCCCCAGGTCCCAGCGTCCTGAGCCCAGTGCCAGGCCCAGTGGGGCCACCCGAGCAGAGTAGCTGCCCATCCCAGCCTGCCCCTCATGGGGAAACTCGGTGTGGCAGTGGGGGACACAGCCCCATTTTGGTGGCCCCTGTGATGACACTCCCGCCCTCTACTCCACTGGCTCTCCTGGAAGGACCTGGAGCCAGCAGCCAGGCCCCCCTCCCTGGCCCAGCTCTGAGGGGCAGGCCAGCCTCAGCTGAGGGACAGTTTCTCTCAGTGGCACCAACCCGCAGGGACACCAAGGGTTGCTTGGAGGACAGCCAGGCTGGGGAGCTGGCTGCCTACCTGCAGGAAAACCTGGAGGCCACGCGGCTGGCCAGCGAGCTGGCCCGGCACGAGACGCACAGCACGCTGGAGCTGGTGAGGACAGTGGGGGCTGGGCAGGTCTCCTCTGGGATCCCCACCTACACAGGCACCCCACTCAGCCTGACCTCCCACAGCTCCAAGAGAAGAGCCAGGCCTTGGAGGGGTCCGTGGCCGAGCTGGTCAGACAGGTAAGGGACCTGAGTGACCACTTCTTGGCCCTGAGCTGGAGGCTGGACCTGCAGGAACAGACACTGACTCAGAGGCTGTGCGAGGTAAGGCCGCAGTGCTGCCTGGCGGAAAGGCAGGTGGGGGTGGGGCCCGGCCCCGCTCCGGCTCCAAAAGGTACAGGCCTGACCAGCAGGTCCCAAGCGTACCCAGTGACTGCTTGCAAAGCCCAGGGTGTCCCTGTGCCTGGGAGACCTCCTGCCCAGAGCGGGGCAGCCCAGGGTCAGCTGAGACATTCAGAGGCCCCAGAGACCCCACCACTCGGGGGCTCCACAGAGGGGCCAGCAAGGCGAAATCTGCTCCTTGGGTGTTTTTCTTCTTTTTTGTAGTCGCTTTGTTGAAGTTTAATTCACGTACCATAAAATCCACCCTTTTAAAATGTATAATTCAGTGAGATTTTTTGCGAATATTAAGTTGTGCAGTCGCCACCACAATCACTTTTAGAAGGGTTTCGTCACCCCACAGGAAACTCTGTCCTCATCAGCCGTCGCTCCCCTCCCCGCCCCAGCCCCTGGCGCCCACCATCTGCTTTTAGTCTCTGGATTTGCCTGTTCTGGACACTTCACGGAAATGGAATCACACATTATGTGACCTTCTGTGTCTGGCTTCTCCCACAGAGCATGACTTTTTTACGTGCATTGGTGTTGCGGCGTGTATGGATGCCTTTTCTCTTTTCATGGCTGAGTGCTATTCCACCATGAGGTGGACCACCACTTGTTATCTCTTTATCAGCCGATGGACACTGGGCTGCTGCCCTGGTTAGCGATATGGGTGGCATTGCAGTGAACACACACATGTGTGCTTCGGTTGTGGGGCCAGGTCCCCTGGGTCTGCCCTGTGTCTCCTCTCTTGCAGGTGTGGGAAGATGGCCTTTTCTCTGTTCCTGTCCCCACTGACTCCCAGGGGCAGCTGGGACTGGAGTGGGGAAGGGGCCGAGTGAGGCCTGTGAGCGTGTGCTCAGAGTCCAGTGGGCCAAGTCTGTCTGCCCACCCTCCCTGTCCAGGCTCTGGCCTCACTGGGTGTCTGTGTCCTAGGCAAAGACTGAGTGGGAAGGCGCAGAGCGGAGATCGCTGGAGGGCCTGGCCCAGTGTCGAAAGGAGGCCCAGGCGTACCTGAGGGAGGTGCGGGAGACCGTGGACAGCCTGCCCTGGCAGGTGGGTGAGGGCCAGGGCTGCACTTCCCTTCCCCAGCTGTGCCCACCCTTAGCCACTAGCCCACCCCCAACTCTGCTGTTTCAGATAGAAGCCGTCTCTGACAGATGTGTCCTACACAAGAGCGACTCAGACCTCAAGATTTCTGCCGAGGGTAAAGCCAGGTGAGGCTGAGCTCCGGCAGAAGCCTAGTAGGACCATGGCCCTGGGAAGGGGAACAAGCCCCACTGAGCTGGTCGTCGGGGAGCAGGCTGGGAGGGTATGGCTGACTGAGAACCCCCTCGCTGCACCAGCGGGGCTGCTCCCAGGTGCAGCTCTGTGAGCTCCTGGCAACCTGTGGCAGCCCTAACCCCTCCCAAGGCCCGGCTTGGCCCCCTTGGGGGCAGCCTGCACAGACCCCCAAGTCTCTCCCTCTCTCACCCGTCGGTGACCCCAGCCCCCACTGGAGGCGTGGCAAAGCCGAGTGCCCCGTATTTGCCCCAGAACCTCCTCCCTCCACCTACCCTGCCTTCACCTCAGGGCGCCCCCGGAGCCTGGCAGCCTCGGCCCCCTGTTCCCGCAGAGAGTTTGAGGTTGGCGCCCTGCGGCAGGAGCTGGCTGCTCTGCTGTCGTCTGTGCAGCTGCTCAAGGAGGGCAGCCCTGGGCGGAAGATCGCCGAGATCCAGGGCAAGCTGGCCACGGTACCCTCCCGGGCCCTAGGCCTGTCCCACTCAAAAGAAGGGGAGGTCATCAGGTTTGGGGGGTAACCCCCTGTGGAGGGTCCTGGGGAGGTTCACAGACATCCTGCTGGGAAACTCCCCACGTCTTAGCCTTTGGAAGTTCCAACGCTGGGGGCATCGGCGATCACGGTGAAAGGAGCGGCCCATACACTGGCCGGGTCCCACCTGATCACTGGGCTGAGCGATGCCCCCTCGTCCCTTCAAGGGGTGACGACCCACATGTCAGAGGTCAGTTCCTCCTCTGGGGGGTTGGGGTGGGGGCTGCTTCCATGTCCACAAACGGAGGGCAGTATTTAGTTTCAGAACCAAATAATGAAATTGGAAAACAGCATCCTGGACAACAAGACCATCCAGAATCTCAAGTTTAATTCGGAAACCAAGCTGGTGAGAGGCGGCCCTGCACTGGCGGGACAGGCCCTCCCCACACAGCCCCAGGGGCTCCCAGGTCAAGTCGGGGGGTGCTTCCTCTGTGCAGCGCCTGGGTCCCAGTCCCCCCCACCCCTCCCGGCCTGCCCACCCCTCTGTCTCTGGTCTCCCCCACTGCCTGTCTGTCTGCACGTCTGGCCTGAGCAGCATTTCCAGGCAGATAAGGCCCTGGTTTGCCCAGAAGAAGATAATCCTGTGTGCTGTCCCACCCCCTGCTCCCATTCCTGCGTTCCCACATCGGTGCCTCTGTCCTCAGCGCATGGAGGAGATGGCCACGCTGAGGGAGTGCCTGGTGCACCTGTGGAGTGAGGAGGGCCCGTGGGCCTCGACACTCGGCAGCAGGAAGGTCTTCACGTCCCTGGTGAGACAGCAGTTCATCAAGGATGTGGCCTCTGGTGAGGTGGTCCCCGTGAACTGCTGGGGCGTGTATCAGGCTGTGAGGTGAGCAGTGGGGAGCTGCCTTCTAGAGGCCCCTCTGGGTCTGGGTTCGGGGCTGGAGGAGGCCCCAAGGGCAGTGGGTCACAGGCCATGTTTCCGGGCAGGTGGCTGCAGTGGAAGGCGGTCCTCATGAACCAGGTGGCCCAGCGGAGGCCAAGAACAGTCTTGGAGAAGTCTCTTGGCCAAGAGCCTGCCCACCAGCTCACATCCTTGCCTGCTTGTCAGAAATAAACACGCCAGCTCCCATATCTGTCAGAGTGCAGATTCCCTCCAGGGGGTCAGGAGGACCAGGAGGCTGGAGTGTCCAAGAGGACCCATCCTCGAAGCCTATCCATCCTCAGACTCCCAGAATGCCCTTCTCTTGACCAAGCCCAACTAAGCTCCAGGCCCAGAGGCCCAGAATCCACACCCACTCCCAGCTGGGTTCCCCAGCAGCCAGGCTGGCCCAGGCCCAGGATCTCTGCCTGTCAGCCATGCCTTTCAAACCTTGAGGTGCCCAACAGAGAATCATCTCTTCCTGTCCTAATCTAGGGAGCAAACAGTGTGTTTGCTCATGCACTCAGCTGCGCCTCCTCCTCCTGCCTCTCCAGAAAAACTCTCGGCTCATCTGGGTAGCTGGCCCTGCCACCTGCTTCAAGACGGGCTGCCTGGGACTAGCCAGTGGTCGGGCAGTGGGACGGTTGCCTTTGGGAGTCTCGGGGGCTGGTCTGGATAGGCACAGTGCGTCCTTCCCCTGAGCCCATAGTCTCCACGTGGCCACAGCTCCTGCCCTGTCATCCTTTCCTGTGGGCAGAGCTCCAAAGGCCGAGGCCAGGGTGGCTGGTCAGGTGCTGGGGACTTCAGCCCCGCACATTTCTGCCCTGGTGACCTGTGCGGGTTGTAGCTTCAAGTCCCAGGATGAGCCCTGCCCCCCTTCTCAGGCCTGGAAAGTCCCCCCTAGGCTGCTCTGTCCTCCTGATGGCTGCCCACCATGGAGGGCCCCAGAGCGTCCCCCAGCAGCACAGCCGTGAGGAGATCCCAGACCCCTGCCGCCCTAGCTCACCCCGCCAACCCTGGCTGCTCACTAGGCCTCAGCCAGCTGTACCCCCTCCAGGGTCTGGGCACCCCTGCCTGGTGGCTCTGGGCCAGCCTCCACCGACCAGCTAGCCAGCAGGTCACTGAAGTCGGGGGTACCCGGGTGCAGCAGGCCCAGGGGGCTGGGCGCCGGCTCCTTCCAGAAGGAGGGGGGCAGCTTCCTCTGGGTCATGGGGGTGATGTGGCTATACTTCTGCTCCAGCCTCAGCCGGGGGCCAGCTGACACCCCGGGCCCCGAGAACTGCCGCAGCCCGTAGTCGAACAACTCAGCGAGCGGCCCCAGGGGCTGCACCCTGTCCCCACCAAGGCCTGTCTCCTGCCCCCGCCCCTGGGGGCCCTGGGGAGAGTGGGCCCCAGGCCCGGAGGCCCTGTCGTCATCGGAGAGCCCACCCTGGGCCAGATGCGCCGGGTCTGTGCAGTAGCGCTCCCTGGCTGAGCTGCGGGCTGGGTGGCCATCAGCATATATGTCGCAGGCGTCTGGGTCCTGTCCCCTGTCTTTGCGGCCGAAGTACCTCTGGATGTCACCGCTGATGAGCTCAGAGAACCGCAGCAGCTGCAATGGCGTCTCAGTACTGCTTGGACCTGGAGGGGCCTCTTCTGGGGCAACTGTGGCCCAACCTGAGCTCTGGGGAGTTGGGCTGTGGGACCCTAGCCCCTCACCCTCCAGATCCTCTTCTTCTTCCTCCTCCCCCTCCTCTTCTTCCTCCTCTCCCTCCTCTTCCTCCTCTTCCTCCTCCTCCTCAGAAGTGTCTGGGGGCTCTGGGTCTAGGGGCAGGAAGGGCTGAAGGGAAGGCAGGGGCAGCTGCAAGTCACAGAGAGGTCGGATCACGCCTGTGGCCATGTCCTCCACGTTGGAGCTTCTGGGGCCTCTGGGGCAGCAGGCGCCGCTGGGGAGGGAGGTGAGAGGGGACAGGTTATCAGTCAGGGCCTACAGCCCTCCAGGTGGGCCTGGGCACTGTGGCCACTTATTCTTTGGGAGGGAGCTGAGCTCAGAAGTGGGTGAGAGCTGGAAGGGGGGGGGTCATCATGGCGGTGGGCACAGCCTGAGTTGGGTGGGGGGAGCCTGCAGAGTGCAGGCCCAGGAGTTTAGAACAACCACTGGCCGATCAGATGGTCACGGGCCCTGTGAGCAGTGCATCCTGAAGGGTGGTCAGAGGGAATGCGGGTGGGTGACAGGTTGGTGCCCCCGGAGTAGTCAGCTGGTAGTGAGGAGAAGTCACAGAAGAGAGAAGCAGGGGAGATGGGAAGGCAGCCACCCCGGGGCAGGGGTGAGAGTGGGTTCGGGGCCACGGAGGGCAGAGCCCTTGTCCCAGTGCGGGGTTGCTATGGCTCTTGATAAACAGGCTTGTTGAGGTGTTGTCTGCCTCCGTGGTGCTGGACAGGGGACCCCTTGCCCCTGCCATGCCCACATTGAGCCCAGAGGCTGGCTGCCTCTGGGCCCAGAGCCCTTGCAGCTTTGGGGGTCTTCCGAGCCAGCACCATTTCTCCCATCCCCCGTCTCCCCAGTCCTGGGGCCCCAGGCTTTCATTTGTTCTGTCAGCAGACTTAGGGTGAGTGAGACAGCGCCCCAGGATTCGGCAGGGTCCTCGAGAGGCAAAAAGGCCTGTGGGGCCCCACTTGGCGGGGGCTTGGAAGTGTGGGGAGGGGATGTGGGGAGGCGACTGTCAGGGGTGCCTGTGGCTTCCCCTTGGCCTGCAGCCAAGCAGCGGTGTAGGGAGCTGATTCTGAAGGCTGAAGCTTCCCCCAACCCAGGGGTGTATCAGGCATGCCCCTCTGGGGGAGTGAGCCAGGGAAGAAGAAAGAAAGGGAAGGTGATTCGGAGAGGAGGAGAGGGTTCTCCCGGCAGCTTGCCAGGAAACACCTCCCGGGGGGTGGGGGGGGAGTCCACAGGCATCACTGAGAGCCAGGTGGACCTGGGGAGCACAGGCCTCCCCCACTCCCAGTAGGCCGGCTGCTGGCCGTGCTGTGCAGCCAGTCTTGTTTCAGTGCTGGGGCCCCTCTTCCCTTCAGGGGCATCTAGTGGCCCCAGCTGTGGGGTGGCGCCCCACTTCCCCCGCCTGTGCTTTCCCTGTTGCAGGCCTGAGGGGCCTGGCCCTGACCAGCCTGCTGGTGCCCCATCCCAGTGAGTGGGAGGGCCCCAGAGACCACCTGGGCAGAAGGGCCCGCAACCTTCCCAGGAGGGAGAGGAGGCCAGACCCCGTAGCTGGGACCCTCCCCACCTGCTGTGCAGCCCTGCTCTTACCTGTGAGACCTGCAGCTCTGCTGGGCAGGCCCACCTCCACCTGGGCTCAAGCATTTATAGCCAGGCTTTGCTGCCGGCCGGGCTGGCAAATATTTGGGGACTGCATTGTCATCGCAGACTGGGCAAATAGAATCCGTTTGCTTTAGTGCCCGGCAACCAGGGCCCAGCGAGGGGGAGCCTGGGCCTGCCTGGGGACAGTAGAGTGTTTGCTGCACGCCCAGCTGGCTCACACCCGGCCGAGGACCCTTATCTCCACGGCTGATTGGGGCCCCAACCAAGCCTTGTCAGATAGGCGGAAAATTAAATTTCATGCTATTTTGACTTCTGGAGTAGCCTTCTCTAGAGGACACCCTGCTTGTGCGGCGCCCTGGGTGAATGGGGCTCCTGGCCAGCAGCAGCACCTGAGAAGGTCAAGGGAGGAGGGCTGAGGACCGTCAGCCAGAGCCCAGGCGGAGGGCTCAGGCAGATGGGACCTCTGGTGCTCCTGCTCAGCCCGCTCTGGCCACCCCGTGCTGTCCCAGAGCTGCAGCTGAACCCCTGCTCCCTCCCCAGGGTTTTGTCCTCAGGGTCCAGGCCACGATGGTCCCTCCCTTCCTGGTTCCTGTTCTGGCTCCCACACCTCTCTCTGTGGGGTTTGGTAGCCCTCATGAGCCTTGTGGAACCTGCTGCACATCCCCAGTGCCTTACAGCAACCAGCAGGACCCCAGAGCCTCTGCCCCGCCAGCCTGCCATCCTCCCCGCCCCGGGCAGCCCAGCCCCTCTGCCCTGTGGCGCTGCGCAAATGTCCTGAAGCCACCACAACCAGTCACCACACACAGGGTGGCTGAGAACCACAGAGGGGTTCTCTCACAGTCTGGAGGCCAGAAGTGAAAAATCCAGGGTCTTCGGGGCTGGTTCCTTCTAGAAACTCCTAGGGGGAATCGGTCCCGCACCTCTCTCCTGGGGTGTGGTGTCACTGGTCAGCAATCCATGGCGATCCTAGGCTTGTAGCCAAACTCTGCCTCCATGGCCTCTCGGCTGTCCCCGTCGGTGCCTGTGTCCGCGTCTTCCTCTTCTCACAAGGACACCATCACTGGAGCGGGGTCCGTCTACTCCGGCCTCAACTCCTCTTTTTTGATCACACATGCAAAGACCCGTTTCCGCAAAGGCCCCATCCTGAGGTCCAGCGGACTGGAGTTGCAGATGCACTGTTCAGCACAGTAAGCGCCGTCCACTTGTGGCCATGGCCCCCACTCATTGTGGCCACTGCTGGGTGGTTTGCTCCCCTGGAACAGCCCCTGTGGTGCTGGCTGAGGGGACCCCAGAGTCCCATCCCCTGTGGCTCCCACAGCGGCCATTGCCTGTGGTCCAGGTTCTGAGGACAGGACAGCAGCTCCTGCTACCTTGGCGTATGCCCAGCCCCTGGGGCCCATGGTCACTCATGGTCCCCAATCTCCCTTCAAAACATGGGGGTCACCCATCCATGGGACTAGGAGGGTCACGGATGCCACTCCACCCCCCTCTGGGTCCTTGCCCTTCAGCCCCAGCTCCACCCCCTTCAAGAGGGTATGACGCCTGCCCCACCCAGTGACACCAAGGCCTTCCCTGCAGGCGAGCCTGCCCTGGTGACTGCTGCCAGTCATTTCTCAGGCATCTGGAAGGCCACCCGCAGACGCTCCGTGCCACCCAAGAACAGGACCTGCCTGGCCCAAGCTGAGTGACTTGCCGAGGTTGTTTGCTTGGGGCAGGACCAGGGAGAGGGCAGAGGGGCAGGGCCACCGCAGGCCATAGGGCAAGGCCACAGGGACAGAGGAGGGATGTGTGGCAGGCCAGGTCTCGGAAGGCCTACAGGTACAATTGGTCCTTACGGACCCTTCCACATACCCTGGGGTGAGGCCACGGCCCAGGTGAGAGGTGTCTGGCGAGGCTCAGTTGCATGGGTCCAGTCCACGTTTGGGCCTCAGTCGCCCAGAGACTGACCTCAGGCACAGCCATAGTTCTGCTCTGAGACTCTGATCCAGTGACCCCGTTATCCAGGTCCTGCCTGAGGGGCGGCCCTGCCTCAGCCATGGCTGACTCTCTCTGACTCAGCCCAGCCCAGCTGTCAGCCACCATCTGCAGGAGGTCTGGGTTGGGGTCCCAGGTGGCTCCTGGGCTACTGGGGCCCCTCCTTTCCCCCTCTGCCTTGGTACTGCTGCTCCTGCCCCCTGCTGGCTGAGGGAGCTCCCCGCCAGTACATGCCCTGGACCCTAGGGCAGCGGATTTTCAACTGGTGTGCCGCAAGAATCGTTAAACCATGCAATACCTGACTATTTAGTCAGGGGCACTGACCTCTTTTCCCTTAGACTGTGAAATTAAATTAAAAAATGACAACAGTCAGCCCCAAAATATCTGTCTGATATAAATGAATCAAAATCATACATATTTTTGTCAGACTGGCAAAAAATATATTTTTTGGTGTGCCAAAGAATTTTAGTAACTTAGTTTATGTGTGCTGCTAGATGAAAAAGGTTGAAAATCACTTTCCCGGGATCATCCCCCAGCAGCTGCCGAGGCTGTAGCCACAACGCCCCCTGCTGGTCAAGATAGACCAGGCCAGGGCCGTGCTCTGGCCTCCTGCCCTCCTCTGTGCCAGACGTGGGCTGGGCGCAGGGTGCAGGTGGATGGAGGGTTGCAGGTGGACGGAGAAAGCCGAGACACAACCCTGCCCTCCAGAGGGTCCCCACCCGTGTGACCAGAGGAGGTCGTTTGCAGGAAGCTGATGGGAGCAACAGCTCACCTGGCCAGACTGCGGGCAGTGAAGGTGTTCCTGCAGAGCAGGCAGCTTGGGAAAGACCCAGACGTCAAAGAGCTGGTGCCCCAAGGGTCCACTGAATGATGGTCCCAAAGATGTCCAGGCCCTAATCCCCAGGATCTTCAGATATGTCACCTCAGGTGACAAAGAGACCCTGCGGGGTGATTGAGGTAAGGCACCTGAAGGAAAGATGATACTGGGTCACCATAAAAGGGAGGCAAGAGGGTCAGAGTGAGAGGACAGGTGACAACAGAAGCAGATTCCCTGTTGGCTTTGAAGGTGGGAGGCGCCAGGAGCCAAGGAGAAGGGTGGCCTCTAGAATCTAGAAAGCAAAAGGGAGTGGTTCTCCCCATGCAGCCTCCTGGCGCAGCCCTGGAGACAGCTTGGCTTTCAGCCAGGAGACCCATTTTCAACTGTATGGTAACAATAAGTATTGTTTTCAACCACCCAGCTTGTGCCCCTTCATTCCAGCAGCAAAAGGAAGCTCACAGCTGGAAGCACCGGCTGGCCAGTGGGAGTGGGCGGCCCGCAGGACCTCGTGGCCCAGCTGTGGGTCTGGACCTTCTTCCCGGCTGCAGGGGAGCCGAGGTACTTGGCTCTTCCCTCAGTCACTGGAGCCGGGTCTGGGATTAGGGCTCTCACGAGGGGCAGGGCCCATGATGGCCATTACCACCAAGGCCTGCTCCTTCCTGGGTGCCCTTGATTCCATCCCTGACCCCACAGGACTACTTTCCCATCCTGGCCTCTGCCTCAAGCCCCTGGTCAGTGGAACTGGGGCCACAGCAGGGGCTTTGGGTCCCCTGAGCGGCCCAGTGAGGAGATGTCTGCTCATACCAGCCATGGGATACTGTCTACAGACAGCCAGACCCTTGTCCTTCTGTGCTGGCACATCCCAGTGCTTTTCTCCGCCTGACCAGGGACCAAGAAGGAAACAGTCTAAAACAGAGACGTGCAGGGTGGGGGAGAAGCTGAGCACGTAGATGTTAGGGAGACGAGCCTGGCCAGTGTATGTGGGGGGTGGGCATCTGGGCAAGAGAAATCTGGGACCAGAGATGGTGTGGGGGTGGGAGGCGCTACTGTACCAGTCCCAGCAATCAGTGATGGAGCCCCACAAGGCACGGTCTGAGGGGTTAGGAGTAGGGGACAGGTGTGAGAAGGATTTCAGAAGCAGATCTGGGATCGTAGTAGGGTGTTCCTGAATTATCCTCCTTCTTGCCCTTCAGCCATGTTCACGAGGGACCTAGGAGTCTAGCAGAGGGAGGCAGAAATCTGGCTTTTGTTACTGGTGAGTCTGGGTTGGGGTACAGCACCCTGAGGGGACTTCGGACTGGCAGAGAGACACAGGTTCCCATACCTGTCCAGCCCATGTTGGGTGGCTGGCCAGGCCTAGCGGCATGGGGGCCCCATGCCCCCTGGACCCACTGAGGCCCTCCGGTGGGGCTGGGAGACAGGCACGCAGGCACTCGGGTGGGAGCCCCGGGACATGTCCCAGCATCTGCTCCCAGCCGCCTCCTGTCTGGGGTGCTGTTGGGCCTTTTGGAGCTCTGGTCCATCCCATCCCCATCAGCCCCCACCTGTGGTCAGGCCTCAGTTCCCCAAGAGAAAGGCTCTGTTCTCCCGAAAGCGGTGGGCCTTCCTGTCCCCATGCACCATGTATTGATCTTCCCAGGGAAAATCAATAGCTCCAATATGTCAGCTCTCAAGTGGAGCTACAGTGAATGACTCCCGGCTCTGGGCACACAAGGGCTCGGCCTTCCTGCCCATTAGTGGGGCATTAGGCCTCGTGTGAGGTTTCTCTGTGTGCTTTGAGATAATGAAAGCTGAGGTGTTAGTTTATGTCCTTGGGAGGGTGGAGGGGGCCCAAGAGCAGGCAGTGCCAGCAGTGCCGAGCACCTGTCACCCAGTACTCAGCTAGGCCTGCTGGGGCCAGGGAGGGGAAGGCCTCTGGCTTTGCCCCCTTTGGGCTCCAGTGCACTGAAGGGTTAAGTATACTGTAGTAGTTGGGGCTGCCGCTGCCATCCAGCCTAGCCACCTGGAACACATCTGTGGCTGAACGAGGTGGGTTTGTGCTCCTTGCAGCCAGGGAGAACGTGCATGGGGACCTGGGTGTCTCAGCAGGAGGGCGTGAGAAAGGGCTGTGCATTCAGACCAGTGTTGGGCTGTCACAGGTGGGCCCAGGTAACCAGGTTCTTGGTGATTGTGGGCAAAGAATTGAACCGAACACACAGAGTTGATAGTAGAAAGAGAGAGAATGGATTTATTAAGCGATAGTACACTCCACAGAATATGGGAGCAGGTCAACTCCAAGCAGAGACTGACCTCAGGGGATGGAGGGACTCTATTCTTTAGGGCTGATCCTTTCTGGCTAGCTTTGGCAGGTTTTTATCACACATGTGCAAGTAGTTATATTACTCTAAAGCTACTGTGCACGTGGTCTCCCATGATCTTCCTTGACTGGCCACAGGGGAAGGAGGTTCCACAACGTTAACTTATTATAATGATATTATAATGAAGCAGGGGTCCTGTAGCATCTTCTGCGCAGGTGCATCCATGATTCACCACGATTCAGCGCTTTTCCAGAAAGCAGGAACAACAGGTCTCTGTCCTGTACTGACGTCCTTTATCTCAGCCCCTTGGCTCCTGCAGTGTTTCCTCCCTCCTGACCATCTCCTGTCTCAGGGGGAATGGCTTTGCTCTGGGCTGCACACTGTCAGGTCGCAGGGTGACTCTGTGAGTGGGTGCCTGTCTCAGTCTCCTGGGGCTGCCCTAACAAAGGACCACTGACTGGATGATTTAAAACCACAGTGAGTTGTTTTTTCACAGTTCTGGAGGCAGAAACCCCAAACAAAGGTGTGGGCAAGAGTACACTCCATCTGAAGGCTCCAGGGAGAGTCTCTTTCAGGCCTTTCTCTGAGCTCCTGGTATTGCCGGCAATTCTTGGTACTTCTTGGCTCATGGCCACATCACTGCAGCCTCTGGAGATTTTATTTATTTTTAGAGAGGGGAAGGGACGGAGGAAGAGAGAGAGAGAAATATCAATGTGTAGTTGCCTCTCACACACCCCCTGCTGGGGACTTAGCCTGCAACCCAGGCATGTGCCCTGACTGGGAATCAAACTGGGAACCAAACTGGTAACCCCGTGGTTTGCAGGCCGGCACTCAATTCACTGAGCCACATCAGCCAGGGCTGCAGCCTCTGCCTCTTCACATGGCCTCCTCCCCTGTTTGCCTCAGTGTCTTTTCTTCTCTTCTTATAAGGACACCAGTCATTTGGTTTAGGGCCCGCCCTATCCAGTATGACCAAATTTTAACAAATTACATCTGCAAAGACCCTATAGCCAAACAAGGTCACGTGCTGAGGTTCTGGGTGGATGTGAATCTGGTGTGCGGAGGGGGGAGGGGTACACTATTCAGCCCACTACAGCATCTTAAACGTCAGGAGGAGGGCAGAAGAGGCAAGGCCCCCACATGGCTGGTAAAGGAAAGCCGTCCCTTCTTTAGCCAGGACAGGTGCGTTTGGTCTTTTTTGAGGTTTGGGCTATGTCTGTGTCTGTGTTCAGATGTGACCAGAAAGAAGGGTTGTGTCTCATCTGGGGCCATCGCAGTCATGGAGAGGCTTGGTCTGATGCTTCCTCTGACAGTTTGCATCCGACGAAAGCCCTGGCTGGGAGCACCAGGCGGCTCCTGGAGGCCGGGGCTGCCATCCTGTTCAGACTCTACAAGTTTATGTCTTTTTTGCTTTTTAACCCTCATCTGAGGACATTTTTTTCATTTCCTTTAAAGAGAGAGGAAGGGAAAGAGAAGCATCAATTGGTTGCCTCCCACATGTGCCCAGACTGGGAATTGCACCTGCAACCTTCTGGTTATGTGACAATGCTCCAACCAACTGAGCCACACCAGTCAGGGCTACAAATCTATGTTCTTTGCATCAGGCCTTCACCTACAACAGAAACCAAGTGGCAGCAGGAGCTGGGGACAAAGGAGGGGTCAATCGGACATCTGGGCTTGCTCATTCTTTGTTGTGGTCATGCGCTGCTCCTCCCAGACCCTGGCCTCAGAGTGCCCCGGCAACCTGGTGGCAGTAAGAGTGAACTTCACTGCCTCAGGATAGAAGGACATTTCCATGCCATCCAGCTGTCAATCATAACAGCTGTCCTGGGACCCACCAGCAGTGTCCCAGGCACAGAACCCGTCCTAGGAGCAGCCTGCCAAGTAGGTGCAACATTTTATAGCTGGTGAAGCACAAGCTTGAGGGTTAAGTCGCCCATTCAAGGTGTCTTCTTTCTGTTACCCATCTGAGGTAGTCATCCAGCTTAAGCCCGAGCCCCTGCCAGAGCCTCCCAGCTCTGCTCCCACTCTGCTGTCCCTAGGCAGCTTGTGCCCTGAAGCATCCCAAGCAGATGGCTGCATCTGCCCAATCAGCAGCTCCACCCTTCATCTCAGGGCTCTTTGATCTCTGCCTCTGCTAAAAAGCCCTCCAGAATGATTCTGGCCCATCCTTCCATTTCATGACCACTCCTCCCATCCCAGTGGGTGCTCCTGGGGTTCCATGTGGGCCACTTGGTTTGACAGTGATTCTGGGTGCAGTTCTGTGGTGGAAATGGTGGGGCAAGGCACAATGAGGATGCTCTAGGCATACAGATGCCTCTGTTGATGTAGCAACTTTGTACTCCTGGGCTGGGAGCCGAGCTGTCACCAAGCATCTGGAGCTGGGCTTCCTGGGGTGTGGAGGACTCCCAGATGTTGCTGAGTTCAGAACATTTCTAGCCCACCACCCTTGCTCTAATGTCTGGAGAGTTCCTGAGGGTACAAAACTAGTTGTGGAGTCTGGTGCTTTTCCTGCCAGGAGGATGCAGGAGAGGTGTGCTCCGGAGGCAAAGATGCTGAGCTGGCTAGCACGTTGCAGTCCACAAGGTGGCCTCGCGATCTTATTTTGTCACCAAGTCACCCCACCCCCCAACACACACACACACTCACACCCCTACTGCGGCTCTGATGATGCCCGGAAGTTCCTATGTGGTCTTCAGACAGGATGACTCAGTAGAACCAGGGCCAGTTTGCCTTGAGGGCAGAAGGGTCCAGCAGCTGTCCTATGAAGCGAATTGGGGAACCAGGTAGAGCAGCATGCCCCAGGACATCCTCGCAGCCTGACTCGGGAAGGTAGAGGGAGCTCACTGCAGCCTCATCCACAAAGAGGGTGAATGTTAGGCCGTGCACACGTGATTCCGCTGGGCGAAAGATGGAGTGCAGGATGGCTTCCTCCAAGAGCCCTAGGTGTGCCCTGCTGCGTAGGGTGAGGGATCATGGTCTTGCAGCGGAGCGAGCACTGCGCGGCAATGCCCGTCCTGCGGAGCGGTTTGGCCAGCCCTGGGACTGAGCGGTTTGGGGTATCAGTGCAGCGTAGAGCAACGGAAAGCACCAGGGTGTGGGGGTGGGCCTATGCTGGGTCCAAAGGGCGCAGGGGTGCTTCGTGCCAGGGAGAGCCGGCTGGCAGGCTCTGTGCCCAAGGAACTCGGTCCTAGTGGGAACACTAATCGAGTTAACAGAATGACTTCCTTGATTTAGTCTTATGAGAATGACAAACTGAGCCGTCAAAAGACTACGGGGAGGAGGCATCCAGGACCATGCCGGTATTGTGCCAGCAGGGTGCAACAGGTGCAGGCTCAGGGCGCCGATCTCGGGCAACGCTGGCCCGCTGAAGAATCCGATTGGAGTCCAGCTTGTTGATAGACGATGACCGCAACCTGCTTTGCAGGCTGGCCTCAATCTCTGCGCCGAAACCCAGAAACCCGCAGGCTAGTTCCTCTTCGGAGCAGTAGAGAACTACATTTCCCGGCATGCCCTGGCGGCTCGCCCAGGCCGGGCCTGCATCAAAAGAGGCCGCCGAAAGGATTAGGTCAGTTCCTCTGCGCGAGTAGTCCCACGTTCTGTAGTCGTGAGCTGAGAACCGGAACAGCCGCTGGTTTCCTATTTTCGCGCGACGGAAGTGACGCATACACCAGCGCGCCGCACAGCCAAGTGCAGAGCAAAGGTCGTGATGAATCGCGTCCTGAGTGTGCGGGTGGCTGGGTGAGCTCCGCGTGGTCTCTGCGGGGTTGAGGGAGGGCTCAGCGTGTGCCGCGCTCACTGCTCTCTTTCTTCCAGGGCTGTCGGAGAGCTGAGGCTCTTGTGCTGGCCTTCCCGAAACCTGCAGTCTCCTCCTGGTTCCCGGGCCCGGGCCCAGCCCGAGGGCGAGGAAGAGGACGACCCTAACCGCCCTATTTTATTTTCCTCCAGCAAAGCCCACCCAAGCCGTTGGACTGTGGAGCATTCCCTGGGAGGGGAGCGGCAGCGGCCCTGGTCCAGGGTGCTGCCCTTAAGCCTGTCCCTTATGGCTCTGGTCATTTGGTGCTTCTTTAGACAGGAGACCGGCGCGGACCGCTGGTTGAGACAGGTATTGGAAGAAGAGGTGTCGGAGCCCAGCGATCGTGCTGAGGAACCTGGAATTCCGGCTGCGCACGGAGCGAGAACTTAAATGTGGCGCCCTGGTGAGGGGGCCGCAGAGGACCAGTCCGCCGCTCTTTGGCTTTGACGTCGCGTTTGACCGTTTCTATCGTGGTTACGTGCGTCCCCAGACTGATGGATTTGTTTGGATGGCGCATCTGGCCGCGCTGACCCGCGGGAAGGAGAGAGCAAAATGTCCGCAGATCGGAACTGGTTTCTTGCCTGATACTTGATGCTGAATGAGTATGTGCAAATACTTTTTGAACCATAGAAAAGATTTTGGTTGCAGCGTGTGCTGTTGTATTTGTGATTTTGCTCAATATTATGTTCCCAAAGCAATTCTGGCGACACTTGTAAGCCAGTTTGCAGGTCCTTTCTTTTCTGAGACAGAATAACTGGCAGAAGAGTTAAACTATTTCATAATGTACTATGGTGTGTATAAATTTTAATTTGCTAATACAGAATTAAGCTAATACTTTTTTTTTGCATCTCTTTAGTTCTTTTTCCGTTCCTTTGTTTCTCTCTTTTTTTTCCCCCAGAATAGGAACTGAGGAAAAAACCTAAATAAATTGTGGAATACATTATCAAACAATACCAGAAATAATGGAACTTAGCTCTCTGCAAATTTTTGTTTTTAGCAAGGCAACAGCTTTCTGAATAGAACTGATACATATTTCTTTTGACAAATTATAGACAGTGTTTTGGGTGTCTAAATATGTTTTGCAAGTACTTCTTAGGAATCTTGCATGATTCTGAAATACGTGGTGCATAAAAGCAAGACTTTATTTATGTAAGGTTCTAGTGAAGGGTTTTACCTTGACATGTGTATAATGCTGAAGTTAATTGGAGGGTTTTCTCACCAGGGTCTTTAAAGACCACTGGCCCTATGGCAGTACACTGGCTTGTCACAAGGCCTCTGCTGAATTGTTCTGTGTCTGGCACACCTTGGGGAATTCTGCTTGTCAGGGAGGAGGGGCTGGTACAAGTATGTGCATTTTTTAAAGATGGAGAGTCCAAGGTTTGGAAAGACTGACCCAATCATAGCTCAAGTTCCATTGTCAGTCTCAGTGGGTTCTTTGACCTGGTGTTGTGAACTGTTTTTTTTTTTTTTTTAAGATTTATTTATTTTTAGAGGGGAAGGGAAGGAGAAAGAGAGGGAGAGAATCATCAATGTGTGGTTGCTTCTCACACGCCCCCCTACTGGGGACCTGGCCTGCAAAGCAGGCATGTGCCCTGACTGATCATTGAACTAGCGACCCTTTGGTTTGCAGGCCTGCGCTCAATCCACTGAGCCATGTGAACCGGGGCTGAACTCTTGTTTGAGCAACAGGCATGCAAACCTGAACCCTTCCTTTGCTCTCACTTGCTCCTGCGAGAGAAAAAAATGTCGACTAAAGAGAAGCTTTTTATTTTAATTAAAAGTAACTCAAGAGAAAAGCAATGTGATTGATCTGGTAAAGCTAGACACTACAACAGGCAAAAGGAAGAGAGAACACATCACACCATGTGCAACAGATCCTGAGCACCTCCAGGGTGGCTATGAATGGTGACTTACCTGGGTTTTGTCATGAAAAAAAGGAGGACCTAAGGCCCACTGGCAAGTGTGGACAGACCCTCCCAATACCTGGATTTTGCAAAGGGGTAGCAGCAGAATAGGTAGACAGGTGAACTGTAATTGAGATCATTTTATTATTCAACTATTTTTGTAGTATGCTTGTCTTATTTCCCCAACTGGGCTGTAGATTTTATTTTTCTCAGGGTGCTGGGGACATTCACTTCCTCAGGCAAGCACCCAATAAGGATTTGGGAGGCAGAGGACGAGTGTAAGCATGCTAGAACAGAAGCAGTTGCCGTGATGAGAAATTATTGGGCAGAAGGAGGAGAAAATTGTTTAAGATAATTAAAGGAAGAGGAGGTTAACTAAATGGTCTTCCAAGCAGCTGAGTAGTGCTGGGACGTTCTGGCAGTGCTGTGCATTTATTTACCCCTCCGCTCCAAAAGTAAGACACTTCTAAAATTTACAGTGTGGTGTTACTTCATATGCCTAGGTACTATCCTAGCCTTTTAAGAACAGTCTTCAAAAGCACAAAAAATTACACAGAATTTTAATAATAGCCTAGCAGAATTTTCTTTGATCTCTTCCAGGAAGATGCCTCGAGGGTGAGGAGGAACAGTGGGCGTCTTGGTACTCCCATCTCTGTAGCAGAGATCCCTAGATTTTAAGGTCTTGAGCCCCAGCTTCCTTTTCTGAGCTTGAAGTGCCTCGCTGTATATCTCTCTTAGGTTCCAAATGGGATTCGTCTCTTCCCCAACCTGTTTCTTTGTTAGGTATCCCTTCCGAGCTGGGGACCTTGAAATTACCTTAGACTTCTTGCTCATTCCCCTCTTCATGGCAGTCTGTAAGATCTGTTGATTTCTCCTTCAACAAATTCATGGGCCCTATCGTCTGCTTCATTTTCCTGCTTGATCTTCTTAGAAACTATCATGCTGATTTTTTTTTTTTTTGCCATTTCCCAGGTTTAAATGTGATGTTTATAGAGGTAATGATTCATTTAGGAAATGAACATAAAAAGCAAACGATAGCTTTTATTTTATTGTGTTACTTGTAGTTCAAAAAGTAACTTACATACTTGGGAAAAAATATATGGAACTGTTATATCTTGCTTTGTTTTTCACTTAAATAGTGTTTTTCACGTCACTCACAATTATCAGGTAGCATTGCCATTAAATCATGGCATAGCACTCAGAACTTAACCATGTCACAATTACTGGGCTATTAGGTACACTCAAGGTTTTGCTAAATGACTGATTATTATCTTTGTATGTGAACTTACTCTGAATCTGATTCATTCTTAGGTCAGAGTTCCTAGACACGGAACATTTTTTTCTGTGAAGGTCAGCATCTGTTTGCCCTCCCAGCTGTGCCTCAGTCTGTCTTGTTGCAAGCCACCAACACTGCAGGTGGTTGTTCAGAACAAAAAAGTCTGCCCGCTCCAGTGCTTAACCCTTTTTTCATTTGAAATTTTTTATTATTAGCAGAGTTGAACATATAAGAAATATCTCTTCTGCCACATGTTTACAAAATAATGTACTCTGGGCCTGGGCCGTGTCCTGAAATGCACACCCTGGTTCTTACTCCATGGCTGGCTGAGCTGGGGCAGCTGCTGCTGTTTTCGAGTTCCCACCCTGTTGGTGACACTCAGCCTCTTGGATTCTTCTTTAGAAATCAGCTTTATTGGCTTCCAGTCAAGATGTCAACGTACGCACACATGGCTTATCTCTTTGCACAAACACGTCAAAATTACAACTAAAGTATAGGACAACTATCACTTAGAACCATCAGAAATCGAGTTGAATGGAAGTCTGACAACTACGGAATTAAACTGCATCCATCTAGTCGGGTAGGAGAGGTGTGGGTGCAAAATGGGCAGGCCCGACACCCACGTGAATAATAATTTGGGAGGGATATCTCTAGAGGGAGGAGTCCCAAACCCACACCAGGGCCCCAACCCAGGGTTCCAATGCCGGGAAGATAAGTCCCCACAACTTCTGGCTGCAAAAAACAGCAAGGATTGAGTTGGTGGAAGAGGCTCCTGGAGTCCCAAGCAGTTCCTTTTAACCCACACACATGCCCTGGCTGGTGTGGCTCTGGATTGAGTGTTGGCCTGCAAACCAAATGGTCACCGGTGTAAGTCCCAGTTGGCACATTCCTGGGTTGTGGGCCAGGTCCTCCAGTAGGGAGTGCGCGAGAGGCAACCGAACATTGATGTTTCTCTCCCTCTTCTTTCCTTCCTTCTAAGAATAAAAATCTTTAAAACACACACATACACACACACACATTTGTTTAAAAAGGACCCACACGTGGACTCACCTACCTCAGACTCACTCCCTCAGCCTGAGCACCAGGGTAGCAGCTTGAAGGGCACCAGTGGCATGCAGGGAGAGACTGGTGTCTGGCATCTAGGCAAGCAGAGGCCATTGTCCCTTTACTGAGCCCTCGTCCGGAGCAGGTAGGCTGGTACCACATCTGAGACTGCATCAATCTAACTAACACTGACCCACCTTGGAGATCCAGAGGCTCTATCCCACCCAACTTTATGAGCCCACCCAACCTGCTTTTCCATAAGAATAGATGGTCTCAGCTCCTGATTCCTATCAATCAACAGCTGGCTTCAGTGAGCCCTAAGGGCAGTCAGATTAGATTCACAGTTTGGCTTTGCCTGGGAACCTCCAAGCCCAGCACAAGTAACAGCCATCTCAGGTTGCTTTTACAACTCAGGCAGGGTGCACTATGCAAAACACAGGTAGGGCTTGACCTTGACCTGCACTGCCTGGGGAACCCCAGAGCCAGAGCACGAAGTGGACAGCTACAGATCACATTGGAGCACTACCGCCCTGCCCCGGCACAGCTGATCCTCCACGGGAGGTGGAGCTGGGTGGTCTGTAGTCACAGGCAGTCCTTGAAGCTGACTGGCCTGGGTAAATTTCACCCATTGATCTGCCAATAGCAACCAAGGCTCAACTACAAGAAGAGGGTGCACTCAGTACCTAGCTTGGGTGATAGTGGGGGCTGCGCCACTGGACCCTACCCTACAGGACACCTACTACACTAGGCCACACTACCAAGATGAGGAGTCAAAGCAGCTCTACCTAATTCATAGACACAAACATGGGGAGACTGCTAAAATGAGAAAACAAAGTAACAGCCCAAATGAAAGAACAGACTGAAACTGCAGAAAGAGTTAAACAAAATGGAGATAAGCAATCTATCAGATGCAGAGTTCAAAACACTGGTTATAAGGATGCTCAAGGAACTTAGTGAGGACCTCAACAGCATAAAAAAGACCCAGCCAGAAACGAAGCATACACTAATTGAAATAAAGAACAATTTACAGGAAAATAAGTGTGGATAAAGCTGAGAAAGCAATGATTTGGAACATGACGGGGGGGGGGGACGATCAGAACAGTAAGAAAAAAAATAGTCCAAAACAATTAGGACAGTATAAACATCCTCTGGGACAACTTTAATAGGTCTGACATTTGCATCATAGGGGTGCCAGAAGGAGAAGAAAAGAGCAAGAAATTGGAAATCTATCTGAAAAAAATAGTGAAAGAAAACTTCCCCAATTTGGTGAGGGAAAATAGACTTGCAAGTCCAGGAAGCACAAGATTCCCAAACAAGATGGATGCAAAGAGACACACTCCAAGACACATCATAATCAAAATGCCAAAGGTTAAAGATAAAGAGAATCTTAAAAGCAGCGAGAGACCCTGGCTGGTGTAGTTTGCCATATGGGAGGGGGGAGGGGGGAATGGACGAAGAGGTAGGATGTAAAGTACCTATAGGAAAGTACCTATGTAAAGTACGTATAGGAAATACAGTAGCCAAAGAACCTATGCATGACCCATGGACATGAGCAATGGTGGGGGGGGACTGCCTGAGGGAGTGGGGGTGCGGGGTCAAGAGGGGCAAAGGGGGAAAATCAAGACAACTCTAATAGCATAATATAATTTAAAAATGAAGGAATCAGCTTTATTGATGTATAAAGTAATTCACTCATTTGAAATATACAATGAAAAGATACTTACTATATTCACAGGGGCACCCATCACCACAGTGTAATTTTAGAACATGTTCATACTCCGGAAAAGAAACTCCGTGCCCAGGAGCAATGACGCCCTTTGTCGCCCCATCTCTCCCACAACCAGCCGGAAGCAATTGGACCCATTCTTTTCGGCCTCAGCTCGTAGCCCCGGGTCAGTCAGTGAATGAATGACGTGTGACTGAGTAGCCTGTGCAGGCTGTTTAAAATCCCGGGACCTGTTGGCTCCATCTCCTCCCGGAGCCCAGCTGCGGGTGACGCAGGGCAAGCTGAGCATCTCGGGCAGCAGTAGGCGGAAGAGGGGCTGAGAGTGCAGGGTGGGTGTGCACTCGGACCACCCGGCGCCCCGGGGGAGGGGGCGACGTTCCACACCAGGGACGCGGGAGTGGCCCCGGCCAAGCGCACGGGGTGTGTCCCTGGCTGGGCTGGGTCTGGGGTCCGCGAGGATCGCCGCGGGAAGTTAGTGGGCCGCGGGGACGCTGGCGGCGAGCTTCCCCCGGGAGGCGCACGCCGCGCCCGGCGGGCGGGACGGGTGGGCGTGGCCCGCGGGGCCGGGAAGGTGGGCTCCCGCCGCGGGGGAGATGCGGAGGGGCGGGGGCAGGCTTGCGCGGCGCATGCGCGCTGCATTGTTTTGACTGAAAATGCCGTCTGTTTCGAAAGCGGCCGCGGCGGCGCTGAGCGGGTCCCCCCCGCAGACGGAGAAGCCGACCCACTACAGGTCAGTGTCCCGGCCGCCGCGGGAGCGGGCCGGGGTGGCCCCGTGCGCCCCTGATCCGCGCCCCCGTGCCCCTGGGCCTGGGTGCCGCCGCTGGGTGCGGCCTGGGGCCCGGTGCCGCCCCCGTCCCACGCCCCGCGCGCCATCCCCGGCCTCCGCCGGCGCGGCGCCCGGGCTCTGGGCCGGTGGCCCTGTGTCCGACTCCGGCTGCAGCCGCCTGAGGTCGGGTGTCGGCGCGCACGGTTTGGGGTGGAGCTTCGGCTTGGGAGCTGGGGACGCGCCGGGGGCCCGGGGTCCGCGCACCCCTGTTTAGGGGTCGGGGGCCGCGCCTGGGCTCCTCGGAGGGCAGCCGTAGGGACTCCTGCTGCCTCCGCCCGGGGTCGGGGATGGTACCGGAGCTTTGGGATCGGGCGCGCCTGGGGTCTCGGTGTCGCGCCTTAAGTTGGGAGTCGCGTCTGTGGTCGGGATGGGGGTTCGGGGGGTCGCACCTGTGATCTGGGTAACGCTCCTGGGCTCAGAGGCGGGGAGACGGCCGTCTGGGGTCGTCTGGAGTCGGAGTGGCAGGCGCGCCTGGGGTCGGGGATGGGGGAGGCGGCGCCTGGGGGTCCGCGTCGGGGTTCTGGGGGGTCGCGCCTGGGGTCGGCGAACTGTGCCTGGGATCCGAGGAACGCTCCTGGGCGCGGCGCGGGCTGCGGCCGTTTGGACCCCGAGCCAGGGGTCGCGCCTGGGGTCGGGGATGACACCTGGGCTTGGGGGCCGGGGCTGCGCTCGGGGAGCGTTCCTCGCGTCTGTGATCGGTGTGGGGGGCTGTGCATGTTGTCTGGGGGATCAAGATTGAGGTCCGGCTCAGGATGGGGGCGTTGGCGGCAGTCCGGAACCATCTGGACTCGGAATGGGGGGTCGCGTTGAGGTCGCGTTCCTCTGGGCCTGTGGGGTCAGGTCATCCCGCCCACGAGATTCCAGGTTGCTCACCGACGGAAGCGACCTGCAACGCTGTTTGTCTTTTTAGGTATCTAAAGGAGTTTAGGACAGAGCAGTGCTCCCTGTTTGTGCAGCACAAGTGCACCCAGCACAGGCCATTTACCTGTTTCCATTGGCATTTCCTAAATCAGCGTCGGCGCAGACCGCTCCGCAGGCGCGACGGCACCTTCAACTACAGCCCAGACGTGTACTGCTCCAAGTACGACGAGGCGAGTGGCGTGTGCCCCGACGGCGACGAGTGAGTGTGTGTGTGTGTTGGGAGGGGATGTCGGCCTCCAGGGGGACAGCTCTTGTTGCTTTGCCCCTGGACCTGGCCTTGCCAGGGCGGGCAGATCCCTGGTTCTTTTAAGCACTTGGCACACCTGTACAGGGGATCCTGCCTTAACTTTGAAGTTTTTCCTGGGATCAGGACTGGTGCGGGGGTGGGGGGCGGGCAGGGCATTCCCTATCTTTAGGCCAATGTGGGAAGGACTGTGTGCCTCGGGAATAAACCCTTGGGTGGTTCAAACCAAATTTGTTTCAATTCCCACTGTCACTGCCACACAGTTCTCCAAATTTCTTGCGTTAGAACCAGCCCAGCCCTGGCTGGTGTGTCTCGGTGGATTGATTGAGTGCCGGCCTGCGAACCAAAGGGTTGCTGCTTCAATTCCCAGTCAGGGCACACGCCTGGGTTGTAGCCCGCGTCCCCGGTGGGAAGTGTGCAAGAGGCAACCACACATTGATGTTTCTCTCCCTCTCTCCTTCCCTTCCGCTCTCTCTAAAAATAAATAAAATCGTAAAAAAAAAAAAAAGTCCAAATGAGGTACAGCTTTTAGGCTTGGGACCATTTTTGTACAAGAATTGTCCATTGTTTCTGTAGCAAGATATATATTTTTTAAATGTGTACTCACACTGTGCAAATATATCTGTAATGTTACTGTTTTTGTGTTTAATTGAAAAAACAATTTTACACCCTGGCTGGTGTGGCTCAATGGATTAAGCACCAGCCTGCAAAGGAAAGCATCACCAGTTCGATTCCCAGTCAGGGCACATGCCTGGGTTGTGGGTCAGGTCCCCAGGTCAGGGTGTGTGAGAGGCAACCACACATTGAGGTTTCTCTCCCTTTTTCCCTCCCTTTCCCTCTCTCTAAAAATAAATAAATAAATCTTTAAAAAAATTTTTTAAAAATTGTATTAGGCTGTCAGTTATGCAGCATTTTTAAAGTTTCAGAAATCAAGATTTTGTTGGGATTGATTTTTTTTTACAAGTCTCCTGATGGTGTTATAAACACATGTCTTTAGTTTGAAATATAGGGTGGGGCTAAAGTAGGTTTACAGTTTTGAGTATGAGAAAACAGAGTTTATTCTTGTATTTATTAATTATTATTGTGTTATTTGTCATACAAACAACTGTGAACTTCCTTTTGCTCCAGCTTGTATGTAGAATGGGAAAACGGAAAAAAGTACAGTCAACTTGTATATTCATGGACAGAGATTGGTAGTTACTGGGAGGTTTTGCTTTTTTTCCTATGGATTATTTGATGGGGGTGGGGAGACATTCCTGCCAGGAGGTAGGGCCGTATCACTGTGCCTAGGACCCTCTAAGAAAGCAGCTTGGAACCCTTCTGTCCAGAAGGAGATCTGGTTTGGGGCAGGTCCTCAAGCTCCATCCCCTGACCCTCCGAGGGAGATGTTCTTCAGGTGTGCTCTCTTTTGAAGACTGTTTTCTTTCTTGCGACACACAGGGACTGGTATGAGTCTATTTTTCTTCATTTTCCACAATGCCTAGGCCAGGGAGTCCATTTTTTAATCTGTAGTGATTCTATAAACTTTATATTCTACTGAAAAGTGTTTAGTTAACACAAACTAGTTACATAGTGTTGTTAAGGGGCTTGAAGCCTGCTGAAATAATGTAGCCAGCTCCACCAAGGTTAGGATTGTTTTACTTCTGTGAGGTTTGAAAAGTGCCTTTTTAAATGCTGCTTGAGCCAGAGTTTTCTGCAAATGGTCTTCAGCAGAGAGACGTTTTTGTCCAGCTGAAGCCTGGTATCAGGTCCCCCATTTCCCTGGGTTGTGTCAATCACCTCTGCGGACTTTGGGTCCTGAGTCACTCTGCTGCTTGACGTTGGTGCAGGGGTCCGTTCATCTGGCATGTCTGACCCCATCCGGCGTCCAGTATGGGGGATTAGGCTGCAGTATTCACTGGTGCTGCTGTTCGTGCAGGAAAAGAAGCAAGTTTTGACAGCTGTCTTGGGTCCCAGAGTTTGGGTGTTGTGGTGTCGATTGGGCCACTGCGGGCATGGGGGTGGGGCCTGTTCTCCCGGGACAAAGAGTGCTGCAGTGAGCACCTGTCTGCAGCTGGTCATTTTAAGCTGGGTTCAAACAGTAACTAAGTGATATGTAGTTTATTATAAAAGTATTAAATATTACTTTAAAATAAAAATATTAGCGTAGTCTAAATGGAATGCAGATTATCATTGAGAAACTGGATGAGTGGGACCAAGATGCTTGCCTGACATTTTCTGTTTTGGATGTATCCTGTGTATCTGTTCACAGCAAGAAAGTCATATGCGTCTTTTTTTTTAAATTTTATTTATTTGCCCTGGCTGGTGTAGCTCAGTGGATTGAGCGCGGGCTGCGAACCAAAGCATCGCAGGTTCGATTCCCAGTCAGGGCACATGCTTGGGTTGCAGGCCACGGCCCCCAGCAACCACACATTGGTGTGTGTGTGTGTGTCTCTCTCTCTCTCTCTTTCTCCCTCCCTTCCCTCTCTAAAAATAAAATGAATAAAATCTTTAAAAAAATTATTTATTTATGTTGACAGAGGGGAAGGGAGGGAGAAAAAGAGGGACAGAAATACCAATGTGTGGTTGCCTCCCACATGCCCCACACCAGGGACCTGGCGCACAGTCCGGGCATGTGCTCTGACCGGGAATCGAACTGGTGACCTTTGGGTTCACAGGCTGGCGCTGAATCCATTGAGCCACACCAGCCAGGGTTCACATATGTCTTATTAAAGATTTTGTTTGTAACTTCTAGTGAGCAAATGTGATGTCTTGCTTCAGATCTTTAGTATGAATTTGACAGTCAGTTGTCTCCCCAGGGGATCTCTCCTTAGTATCTGCTCACTCCCTGGTAGAGAGACTTTCCTTCACCCACCAAAGAATGCCCTGAAGTTTGTCCTGTCAAACATATTCTGGTTCACAAAGGGTTGCCACGAAATTCATAAGTCGATACTACCTTTCAGAGCAAGGACAGGATCTTCCTTTTATTTCAGTTCATTTTCTATTTTGAGCATTTGTATTACCAACCCATTATTTTAAGCATGAATATGTATCAAAGAACAAAGACCCTTCAGCCAACCCTTCAGACAGGTGACAGAAGCCTTGAATGTTGTTCTTGGCACTGGCTGGGGACACCATGGAGCTGAGGCCTGGTGCAGGGAGGGATGGGGCTTGCAGGAGGGTTGATACACCTGCCATCACTCTCCTCCAGTGGCCCCTCCCCTGCTGTCACAGCCCTGCTGTCACCTGCCCCGTCTCACCATCACCCCACCTCCCAGTGGTGCCCTCTCTTGATGTCACCCCTCCACTCCCGCTGTCACCCCCCCGGGAGCCCCCCACTGTCATCTTCCTCTCTCCATGGGCACCCCCTGCTGGTGCCCCTTTTCTTTGGTAGGCGGTCACCCTCGCTCTCATCCTTTCTCTGATGACCCCTTCCCCTGCTGTCACCTTCCTTCGTTGGCAGGTGGTCAGTCTCCTCCACTGTCCCACACTCCCCTCTATGAGCATTCTGCTGTCATCCCCCCAACCCAGTGCCACCCCTTTCCCTTGGCAGGCAGCCACCCTCTTACCCTCTTTACCCCTCCGTGTGTGGACTCCTACCCTGATGCCACGCCCTCACTGCCACCCGCCTTCCTCGGTAGACCGGCACCCCTTTGGCCTCTGTGTGGGAGTGCTGCAGTCCTCCCATTCCCACTGTCCTTTGTTCTGGTGGACACGCCCCTTCCTTGGGGCGGGCTGTAATTGGCTGTCCATGTCACAGGTGCCGCCCCTCGCCCCTCCTCCGTGGGAACTGGTCTCACAGAGGTGCGGGATCGCTGGGGTCCGCAGATAGTTTTGGGTCCTCCCTAATCTACGGACAAGGAGTTGGCGGTGCAGAAAACCGCTTCTGAGCCTAAGGTCGGGGTCAGCTCCACAGGGTCAGTGTTCCCACCTGGGCGGATCCATCTCGGGTATTTCTTGGGCTGGGGCTTCCAGGAAAGCGTCTTGTGTGTGGAGGTTTCTTGGGGTCAATCAACATCCTGAAAACTGCTTGAGAGGGGCATTGGGTGTGGACAGTCCTAGGCCCCCCTCCAGTCGGACTGAGTCGTCAGGGCTGGTCCTGGTCTTTGCACCTGGAACCCAGGTGTAGTGGGGACCTTCTGCTAGCGCAGCTGTCAGTGCTGGTCAGGCATATACAGACTTCGGTTCTGACATTAAAAGAGAAAAACCCTCCCAGCGTCTGAGAGGCCCATCCAGAGACATGTTTTTTATTGGAAAACAATTCAGGCAGCCCTCAACTACATGTGTACTTAGTAAACGTTCTCTTTCCTCTGTTAACCCTGCTCCTGTCCTAGACAGGCTGTCCCTGACTCCCAACAGTTACACATTTTCTTTTCTTTTTTTTTTTTTTTAACTAAAAAAAAATCTTACTAGAGAACATTTTCTTGTTGCTTTTAGAGAGAGAGAAAGAGAAACATCGATGTGTGCACTGACCCAGAATCAAACCCAAAACTGGTTATGGCATGATGCTCCAACCAGTTGAGCTACACCGGCCAGGGCAAGTTTTCTGGTCTTAATAAGAAATGGGCCTTGGCTGGTGTGGCTCAGTTGGTTGGGCATCTTTCCACAAATAGAAATGTCACTATTTTGATTCCTGGTCAGGGCACATGTCTGGATTGTGGGTTGTGCCCCCCCCCCCAAGTCTGGGCTCATAGGAGAGGCAACTGATCCATGTTTCTTTCTCACATGGATGTTTTTCTCCCTCTCTTTCTCCCTCTCTTCCCCCCTCTCTAAACATAAATAAATAAAATCTTAAAAAAGAAAAAAGAAAGAAATAGGCCCAGCCCTGACCAGGTGGTTCAGTTGTTGGAGCATCTACCCATACACCGAAAGGCTGTGGGTTCAAATTCCCCCACTCCCCCACCAGGTCATAAACCCAGGGTGCAGGTTCAGTCCCAGGCAGAGAGCCTTAGGGAGGCAACTGGTCAGTGTTTCTCTCCCACTTGCATGTTTCTTTCTCCCCCTGGCCCCTTCATCTGTCTTTAAAAAAATCAATAAACATACCCTCCAGCGATGATTTAAAAAAAGAAAGAAAGAAATGGAACTGCTCATCAAGCGGTGTAGCTTTCCAGGTGCCCCCTGAGCCCTGCATCGTCTGTTCCAGGGCTCCCCACAGGCCTCCCTCCTCACTGCTCTCCGGGTTTCTGGGGCACAGGCCTCGCGGTGGCCCAGTGATGTGTGATTCCGTGGCCCTTCTCTTGTGAATCAGGGTGCACTGGTGGGAGCTGGTTGGCTTAGAGGACCTTTCTTTGTGTCTAAGTTTGGTGTGCCTGCTCTGTCATACTTGTGTTTAGTCTGACCTTTCTGTCAAAAGCTGCTTTTGCAATGTTTACTTTTTTTTATTGTATTTTTTCCATTTCCATTTAGGCCCCTTATACCCCCTCCCTGCCACAGTCACCCCGCTGGTGTCCATGTCTGTGAGTCCTTTTTCCTTTTTGCTCAATCCCTCTACACCGTAACCTCCCCCCAATAGCTGTCATCTGTTCTCCATGAATAATCTGTCTCTATTTTGCCATTAGTAAAAGGCAAAAGATTTATACAATCTTTTTTTTTTTTTAAGATTTTATTTATTTATCTTTAGAGAGGGAAGGGAGGGGGGGGAGAGAGAGAGAGAGAGAGAGAGAGAGAGAGAGAGAGAGAGAAACATCAGTGTTCGGTTGCTGGGGGACATGGCCTGCAACCTAGGCATGTGCCCTGACTGGGAATCGAACCTGCGATGCCTGGTTCGCAGCCCGCGCTCAATCCACTGAGCTACACCAGCCAGGGCCGATTTATACAATCTTAAGAAAAACCAGAGTATTTATTTCACTTGTTAGTTCAGTTCATTAGATTCCACATATGACTGAAATCATAGGTTATTTGTCTTTCTCTACTGGCTTATTTCACTTAGCATAATGTCCTCCAGGTCCGTCTATACTGTCACAAAGGGTAAAATTGTCTTTATGTGGCTGAGACAATGTTTAATATTTTTTTTAAAGATTTATTTGTTTATTTATTTATTTAGAGAGGGAAGGGAGGGAGAAAGAGAGAGAGAGAAACGTCAATGTGTGGTTGCTGGGGGCTGTGGCCTGCAACCCAGGCATGTGCCCTGACTGGGAATCGAACCTGTGATGCTTTGGTTCGCAGCCCGTGCTCAATCCACTGAGCTACACCAGCCAGGGCTAATGTTTAATTTTTAAGTCAAGTGTTTTAGGACCTGAGGCTTAGGTAGAAATCTGTTCAACTTTAAGGTGGTTATAAACTTGTTGTTCAAACATTTTTTAAGGTTTCATTTATTTTTAGAGAGAGCAGAAGGGAGGGAGAAAAAGAGGGAGAGAAACATCATTGTGTGGTTGCCTCCCATGCAGCCCCCATTGGGGACCTGGCTTGCAACCCAGGTATGTGCCCTGACTGGGAATTGAACCTGCGACCCTTTGATTTGCAGTCCATACTCAGTCCACTGAGCGACACCAGCCAAGGCATTGTTTAAACATTTTATGAGTATGCTCTGCTTGCGCTTTGGGGGTAAGGTGGAAAACCAAGGGCAGGTATAGAACATTAGAGCATAAAAGTCAGGGGGCTGCTTACAGACTAGAAGAAAATACACACTTTTTCGTTACAAATAAGCCAGCTTAAGAGAATTACAAACAGGTGACTGAGTTGGATCTGTAAGAAACCCGTAGGACAATGGTAAAAGCACTGAGTGATTGCAGCACTTCAGTTCCTCCTTTGGGGAAAGGGCCGGGACGGAGATGGTGACCAGAAGAAACGCCTGTCGTGGAGAGACCAGGTGCTCCTTGGAGGCTTGTGGAGAGATGGTTTCTGTCCCCTGGAGAGGGTGGTAGCTCGGTGGGTGCAGAGGGAGGAGGCGCACTTGCCGCTGGAGCTCCTGCTCCGCCGGAGGGACTAATGAGGGGTCACTATCCGGCTCTGGCGTCCGGGCAGCACTTGGAAGTCAGAGGCTGCAGGGCATAGCCCCAAGCAGATGGACGTGATCAACTTGGGGGGTCGCCTGGTAAAGTCCCACTCCCAGTGTCTGAGGGGAAGGGCAACGAGGTGACATGGTAGCTTCTTGCCGCAGGCTCTACCTTTTCGCCACTCCCCACCCCTGACCCCTGGACCCCGGACCCTGCCCCTCCAGTTGTCTTTCTGTAGTTGCCCATCTCCCGAAACCCTGTTAGGCTGCTCGATTCTATTCCATTTTGCACCTCAATCATTTCTGTGCTGTGTTCTCCCCGACCCGTGCCTGAGCTCTGAGGACCGGGAGGGGATCGTCTTGAGTGTCCTCCACAGCCCAGTGGGTCTCCTGGCCTGGCCCCTAGACCGGCAGCATCGGCATCACCTGGGAACTCGCCCTCCAGGTGATGCTGACGCGTTTTGCAGTGTGGGAGCCAGGGCCCAGCCCTGGCCTGGTTCATGGACTGATGGTAATGTGCAGTGGACTTGAGTCTGGTGGCCACCTTGTTCTCATACGTAGACTGATCTTGGTGTATAGTGGTCTGAGTTTGGTGAGTCCACTTTTGTTCCAGTGGAGAGTTACTGAAGGGAAAGGAGCCATTTCAAGCTCTCCTGGAGACGTAGGGACGGGGCAGTGGTGAGCCCCTGGCATGTCCCTCCCATCCTGCCTCAGCAGTCCCACGTCATCGTGGCGGAGCTGTCTGCTGTCTGGCGTGTACCCTTGCACCATGCCGTCGTGGAGCCCTGTTGTAATTACAATGTTTGGGTCACTAATTGTGGACGAGGTCAAGAACCATGAATGTCACCCTGAATTTGGCAAGGGCTTCAGGGTTGGCGTGGCGTTGCTGGTTGGCAGCACCACGGCCGGGGCGGATGAGTGCACTCCGGCTGCGAGGAGGGGTCTGTGCTGCGTCAGGCTGGCCCTCGCGGCCTCTTTAGCCCCTTTCCTGCCCCAGAAGGCCGCTTGCCCCTGTCACTGGGTTTTCCCTGAGGCTTTCTGTTTGCCTCTTAGATGCTCTTAAGGTGAAGCCATTCTCATGACACATTCTCCAGTATTTTAAGTTCAGTTCAAGTTTTAACTTGTGAAGGAGGGGACCTGTTCCAAGTGAAATAGTGCCTGTTTGGTGCTCAGTGCTGGGGGACTGGAGGTTGTGGCCTGGCTCTAGTTGCCATGGTGATGAAACTGGAGAGGAAACTAAATGATGCTCAGAGTCACCCTGAGGGGCCACTGGGAACAAATGAAAGTTTAGATTTCACGTTGGGGAATTTGGGAGCCCTCTGCTGTGCCTGCTGCAGCGCTGGGGAGTGGGCTGTCCGGGGGAACCCTCGCGGCTGCTCCAGCTCTGGTGTGCTGGGCCCGCCCCCACGCCGGGGCGTTCTCATGCTTGACTTGCAGTAGATACATACACAGTTCTAACGGTTGGGGCTCTTTTAGTAAAATGGTGGCTTTCCCATTAGTGTAAATTGCTTTATTTTTTAAAGTAAAACATACGTCATATAAGATATATCATCTTAGCTTTTTTAAGGGTACAATTTAGTGGTATGAAATCCATGGACATTGGGGTGTGGCTGTCATCACCTCTGTCTCCAGAGCGTTCCGTCCTCAGAGTGAAACTCTGTCCCCATTAAACAGTGGCTCCTGCCATCGTTTTTGATACAAGCAGATATAGATGTATTCTTGTTCCCCATCTCCTGCTATCAACACCCTTTTCTCAATGTCTTTCCCTGGTGGTACTCCTGGTGCCCCCTCCCTCGTTGCCTGTACCAGCCCTTTCCTGAGAGCCGCTCAGAGCCCCGTCTTGTCTGTTCCAAAACTGCCGTTGTCTCCAGCCTTTGACGACAGTGGACAGCCCTGCAGGCCCATGCTGTGTGGGCATCGTTTTCTCTTTCTACCGCTGGCTCTGGGGCCCCCACCGCCTTGGTCACCTCCCACTAGACGCCCCTCCGGCGAGGTCGCGCACTCCGCCTTCCTGTGGGCGACAGTGCCTGCCCCCCACCGCCCTGCACTGGGGCCTTTCTCTGGTGCCTCTCAGTGGTCGTGACCCATCTGCACTTCCTGTCTTGTAAACGCTTTGTTTATTCCTCTGTCCCCGTCTGTGAATTCCTGGTTTCTCTGTTCCTCCAAGTGCTCCGTGGATCAGTGATATTAATCTGTGTATGTATGTGAAAAGGAGGGGAGGGTCTTGTGTTCTAGATCAGGTCCCCTGGCGTGGCAGAGGGTTCCCCATGACTGCCTCAGTTCCCTGGGGGCCGGAAACGGAGGCATGTGTCAGTGCTGGGTGAAGTCACAGGGAAGGCCTTGGAGGGGGAGCTTGAAATAATAATGTACGCATAAATATGTAAAGTGTAACTTTGTATTGGGGGTTTTAGACAAGGGTACATTAGTGCTTAATATAGTAAATATCCTAATATTTGATCATTTCACTTATATCTCCCACAAACGTTTCTTGGATCTGGGCATGCTCACTGAGGCATGTCCGTTTGTGGCAGTGCCACACGCCGCCCGGCCTGACCTGTGCCCTTTTCCGTGGGTGTGTTGTGTTTCAGTGCAAATATATAGAAGATCTGTGCCTTCTGTCTCTCACCACTGACCTTGTCTAAAATTGTGATAAAATATGTACACAAATTTGCCATTTTGGCCATTTTAAGTGCACAGTTCAGCAGCATTATTACATTTACAGTGTCATACTACCATCATCACTATTGATTTCTAAACTCTTTTTGTCCCCACGAACGGAAACCCTGTCCCCATCAAGGAGTCACTCCCCATTGTCCCCTCCCCCGTCCCTGCTAACCTCTGCTTCCTGTCCCTGTGAATATTACGTATTCCCATGGAAGTGGAATACGTAATATTTGTTCTTTGTGTCTGGCATCTCTCACTTCGCAGGATGTTTTCAGGGTTTCTTCCACATTGTAACGTGTTGGGGCTTCATTTCTTTTATGGCTGAAAATATTCCAGTGTCTGGATGGAACACGTTTTGCTTATCTGTTCATCAGCTGATGGTGCGCAGATATGTCTGAAGAGCCTTCATCCAGTTTTTTGGGGTGCTTCTCAGGGCCCACAGTGGGCTTCTAATCAGACTTCTGCTTGGTTGGCTCCAGCGACCTGGGGACTTACCTGGCCCCTTGTGTCTTCTCTCCCCTTGCTCCCTGCCTACTCCAGGTGCTCCGTTAGATCGGGGCTGAGCCATCTGAACTCGGAGCCTTTGTTTCCTCGTCTTATAAGATAGGGGCTTAGATTGGATGGTCACTGAATTGTTTTTGAATTTACTTTTGGGTCCTGTCATGTGGCGAAGGGCCACCCATCTACACTCTGCATGGGGAGCCATGCCTACAGGAGCTCCCAGCATCCGGGTCCAGGTCCACAGCCTGCCAGACAGCAGGGTGGGAGCGGGCCTTTCCCAAGCCTCACGTGGTGCTCCTGGCCATCACTAGAGGTGAGGGGCCTTGTCCTCTGATTTGGGGACTTGCAGCAACTGGCCCCTGCCCTGTTCCTCAGATTGCTTGGGGGCTAGTGCTGCGTTTGGTCCTTGGTGCGTCCCTTCCCCCCTTGCTGCGTCTCTTGTCTGGGGGACCTCCCTGTAGGCTCAGGCCCCGTGTTGCACATGGATTAAAACTTTCCGAACCTCCTCTGCAGCTGCTGCCTCCCTGCAACGTTAGCTGCTGTCACTGCTTGGGGAACCGCATGTGGCTCTCCCAGGGAGCTAGTGGCTCTGAGCTTTACATGGCCTGTGTGATACCACCCCATCTGTCCTCCCTCCCCATCTGCTTCTGTCCTGGCCTGTCTCCCACCAGTGTCCCCCTCCAGCCATGGCCAGGCTCTTGTGTTTCTTCCATGGCTCCTCCCCTTCCTCCTTGGAGGGGTCCCTGAAGGTACCTGGATGGGGGTGGGAGAGGCCACAACCCTTTATCTGATGATGCTGGTCAGGAAACCTGAATGACATGGCTGCATCCTGGAGGTGAACTTTATTTTTCCAGACTTTATTTAAAAAGTTATAAAGGATTGCCCTGGCTGGCATAGCTCAGTGGATTGAGCGCGGGCTGTGAACCAGGCATCGCAGGTTCGATTCCCAGTCAGGGCACATGCCTAGGTTGCAGGCCATGTCCCCCAGCAACCGCACATTGATGTTTCTCTCTCTCTCTCTCCCTCTCCCTTCCCTCTCTAAAAATAAATAAATAAAATCTTTAAAAAAAAAAAAGTTATAAAGGATTGCCCTGGCTGGTATAGCTCAGTGGATTGAGCACAGGCTGTAAACCAAAGGGTCACTGGTTCGATTCCCAGTCAGGGCACATGCCTAAGTTGTGGGTCAGGTCCCCAGTAGGGGGCACCTGAGAGGCAATCACACATTGATGTTTCTCTCCCCCTCTTTCTTCCTCCTTTTTCCTCTTTCTAAAAATAAATAAAATCTTTAAAAAATAAATAAAAATTATAAAGGATGATTTTCAGGGAAATTCAGTGTGGTGTTTTTCTGCCATGTGTAATCAATGGATTTGTGAGGATCGGAGTGCCTTGAGGGAGGGTCCCAAATCAGGGACAAGAGCTCTGTCCAGTTGTGTCAGCCCTTCCGTCAGAGCAAATGTTTGGTGAAGGAGAATGGAACCAGCTGCTGGCCAGGTGCTAATCAGAAATGGAGCAGACCAGCACTGAGGGTTGTCCCCAGGTGATAAGGCCGAGATGGCGTGTGTCACTCCTCTGCTCCCCAGGTGTCCGTATCTGCACCGGACAACAGGAGACACAGAGCGCAAGTACCACCTACGCTACTACAAGACAGGCACGTGCATCCACGAGACCGACGCCCGGGGCCACTGTGTGAAGAACGGGCTGCACTGCGCCTTTGCGCACGGGCCCCTGGACCTGCGGCCACCTGTGTGTGACATCAGGTGAGTGGGGCGCCCTGCACTGGGCAGGCACGAAACCAGCTCACCTCCCCGGCATTTCAGCCGCCACTGGGTTTAAACAGTTCTTTTTCTGGGCTTTGATTTTTATTCTCAAAAAATAAAGTTTCCTTGCTTCTGACTTGTGTGCCTTGGGAGCTCACTAGGGCCGAGGGAGATGAGCGACGGCCTTACTAAACACAGCACAGCTGGAAGTCACTGGGATTTGGGTCGAGACTGTCGGCCCAGATGGGAGCGTGTCCGAGGGGTGCCAGATGCCTGTCCTACACCCTCCAGGCAGCGAGCCTGTACAGTGATGAGCAGGGGGCTCCTTAAAATGACAGAACCAAGTGATGCTCTCGCCTTCTGGAAGGGCCTCGGACACACCCTGGAGCTGTAATCGATGTGTTGTTTGGTCGTAGGGAGCTGCAGGCCCAGGAAGCCTTGCAGAATGGCCAGCTCGGCGGTGGGGATGGCGTCCCTGATCTGCAGCCTGGGGTCTTGGCCAGCCAGGCCATGATTGAGAAGATCCTGGGCGAGGACCCCCGGTGGCAAGGTAACCAATCCTGTGGCCGCCACTGATGGTGGGCAGGAGTAGCCCTCATCGCTCTGTGTAAAGTGATGACCCCCACAGTGGGCCTCGTTACCCTAGTCTGTAGATCAGTTGGGGAAACGGGCTCATTGAGTCGAGTACTTTACCCTTGGTCCCAGGGGGGTGGGGACTGAGTGACGTATGAACTCAGGCATCTGGCCCCCACTTGTCTGAACCTTGATACCATGGCTTCTCGGAGCAGAGGTCACACAGCTGGTGCAGCTCCTTCCCAGACGTCCCCTCCCAGAGCCGGCCGGTGTCCATGTTGCTCCCTGCCCCTGCCCTGTGGGCCTCTGTGTGGCCTTCAGACCAGCAGCCTTTGGTCCCCGGGGTTTGTCTGAAACATGAGTTCACGGTCATGTCCCTTGGGGCTGCAGGGTCCTGTCCCAGCAGCCTCCACAGATGATAGTAAGAGGCAGTGGAGTTGTTTACTTAAAGTTTTATTGTGGTAAAATTTGCCATTTTAAACCAAAAGTGAACAACTCAGTGGCGTTTAGTCCATTCTCTGAGTTGTACAACCACCACCACTGTCTGATGCCGGAACGTTTCCGTCACCCTGGACAGAAACCCGTTTCCCATTAAGCAGTCCCTCCCCTGGCCCCCAGCTTCCTCTAGTCTACTTTCTGTCTCTGTGTATTTGCCTGTTCCATATTTTGCCTAAGAGCAGTGAAGTTTTAAGAAAACCCCTGTAAGTAATGATGTGCCTCTTCAGATTTCCTTTACTGATTTCCACATGCATAAAGAATACTTTAAAACTGTAGTTATTTGGCTCTGGCTGCAGTTGGTTAGAGCATCATCTCGATGCAGCAAGGTTGTGGGTTCAATCCCTGGTCAGGGTACATAATAGGAATCAACCAGTGCCAATGAATGAATAAATAAGTGGAACAATAGCCCCGGCTGGTGTGGCTCAGTGGTTGAGTGCTGGCCTATGACTCAAAGAGTCACCATTTAGATTCCCAGTCAAGGCACATGCCTGGGTTGCAGGCCAGATCCCCAGTAGGGTGTGAATGAAAGGCAACCACACATTGATGTTACACTCCCTCTCTTTCTCCCTTCCCCTTCTAAAAATAAATAAAATCTTAAAAAAAAAAATAAGTGGAATAATAAGTTGGTTTTTTTCTCCCTTAAAATCAGTTTTTAAAATATTTTACTTTTTTATTTTTAGAGAAAGAAGAAGGGAGGAAGAGCGAGCGAGAGAAATATCAGTGTGTGGTTGCCTCTTGCGTGCCCCCTACTGGGGACCCTGCCTGCAACCCAGGCATGTGCCCTGACTAGGAATCAAACCGGTGACCTTTTGGTTCACAGGCCCACACTCACTCCACTGAGCTACACCAGCCAGGGTGAAAATAAATTTTTTAAAAATTAAAAAAAAGACAAAACTGTAGTTGTTCGAGCAATGAATTCTCTTACAATGTCTTTCTTCTGCTCATAGAATGTCTGTGCTGGGGCTGTGGTTCCAGGGGTAAATTAAGATGACTGCACCGGCCTTTCCCAATTGCCCTCCCACCTCCTACCTCCCCTCCTCAGACCCTGGTACCATGTGTGGCACCTGCCTGGCCAGCACTTGGGACTCAGGACTGGGCCCCCAGCTGGAACAGCACTGATAACCGTGGCCTTTGGCCTTGTCTGGGTGTGGAGGGTGGCCCAGGGACTCTATTCCAAGTTTCAGGGGGACCTGCTTGTGCTGTTGTGTCCATCCTCACGTCTGCTATCACTGCTTGGGCTCTGCCTCCCCACAGAAGAAGAGCTGTGTGCCCGCAGCAACCTGCTTGCCAGTGCCGAAGATCCATGCTTCACTTGAGAAAATGCCTTCGAAAATGTTCAAATGTTCCCTTTCTTGTTTTCTGTCTGGTAGGCCTCCTTGGCTGGAAGATGCCTGATAGCCACCTCCGCAAAGCGGGTGCCTTGGTTCACACTGCAGGTGTGGGCAAAGGTCCCCACGCCAGCATGGGGCTCGCTGAGCATGAAGGAAGTGGGAGGAGGGGATGAGCAGGCAGGGACCTGTAATCCTCAGTGCCTGCACCCGCCTTGGGGTCAGGAGCGTTCCTAGTCCCGGCGCTCTGTTTTCCGAGTGCTCTGGCTAACACCAGTGGCCCTGAGACCCACTGTCTCTGTCAGAAGAGCCGTTCCAGACTGCTTCCACGTTTGCACTTTTCATCCATAGGTGGTGTCTAGGTTGTTCATCAGTAGATTTGTGTTTTTTAGGGAAGTTTTAAATTTATAGAAAAACAGTGCAGAGTTTCTGTGTCCCCCTTCGCAGGTTCCCTCGTTTTGAGTGTCTTGCATTGATGTGCATTTGTTACAGTTGATGAGCCAAGACTAATACATTATTATTGTTATTAATCACAGTCTACTTGAGGGTTAACGCCTGGTGCTGTGCATTCTCTAGGTTTCACAGATGCATAATGACGCGTGTCTGCCGTCGTAGTATCAATACCCTAAAACGTCCCTGTGCTGAGCCTGTCCCTGCCTGCACGCCCCCAGCCCCTGGGACCACAGACCTTTTGCTGCATTGTTCCGTCTCTGCAGTTTTACCTTCTCCAGAACATCACAGAGCTGGAGTCATCCAGGGTGTGGCCTTTTCAGACTGGCTGCTTTCACTTAGTTGTATGAATTCAAGGTTCCTCTGTCTTTTTGTAGCTTGATAGCTCATTTCTTATTATCACCGAATAACATTCCCTTGTGTGGGTGGTTCGTGGTGTATTAGTTCATTCACCTGCTGGAGGGCAGCTGGGAGCCTCGTGTCTCACGGGTGTTGTCACGCAGCTCGTGTCTGTGTGTTCTGTGTCACTTACACAGGACCTCGTGTCCATGTGTTCTGTGTCACTTACATAGGACCTCGTATTTGTGCCAGGCACTTGGTCAGCACTTGTAAGTTTTTGTTTTCTTAAAATCGGCTATTTTGTTGTCCAAATCCCTTTTATTCTCTTTATGACTCTTTATGTGGCTGGCACCACTTGTCGAGTAAGAAGTTATTTGCAATTGGACTTGGTGTGGGTGGACGGTATGGTCATGTGATCACCCTGTGCACAGCGCTGCTTGCTCCCACCGCATTGTGGGGCAGGGCTGCCCCCCCCCTCCCTCCCTCCCTCCTGCCAGGGCCTCATCCACCAATGTTTGTTTAGTCCGCTGAGCAGACGTAGTTACAGACAACAGTGTATTAAGAAGTGTAAACTGGTAGTTACATAATAGTCACATGGATGTAAAGTACAGCATGGGGAGTCTGGTGAGTAATATTGTAACAGCCCTGGCTGGCATGGCTCAGTGGGTTCAGTGCTGGCCTGCGGACCAGAGGGTTTCTGGTGCAGTTCCCAGTCAGGACACACGCCTGGGTTGCAGGCCGGGTTGCCACGAGGGGGGCACTAGAGAGGCAACCACACACTGATGTTTCTCTCATACCTCTCTCCCTCCCTTTCCCTCTCTCTAAAAATACAGAAATTAAGTCTTAAAAAGTAATATTGTAATAACGATGTATGATGTCAAGTAGTTTCTAGACCTAATGGGGGGATCACTTTGTACATTGTATAAAAGTCTAACCACTGTGCTGTATACTAATACAAAGTAATGGTGAATGTCAACTGGAATTGAGAGAAACCCAGCATATGTAATAAGGTGTCAGTTATTAACCAGCCCAAGAAGGGGTAGGAATTTTAGGACTCTCGTCATTATTTACTGAATGTATGTATGTATTTTTAAATGTTTGCTGTTTTTAAATGACCCTGGAGGCTTTTTGTTTGTGTGTTTTTGCTTTGAAATAAAATTCAGATGCATGAAATTAATCATTTAAAAATAGATTTAATTTTAGAGGAGTTTTAGGTTTCCCTTGAGTGGGAAGTTCAGAGCCCTAGCACCCCCAGTGCCCCAGTGCGCCCAGCGCCCCACCGCAGCAGGACTCATGGTGCAGACTTGAACCCATGCCACGTCACTGCCCCAAGTCCCTCCCTTAGTCCAGGGCTGAAACGAACTGTGGAAAGTATGCATCTCAGTGGTTTTAGTGTAGTCAAAAGCTGTGCAACTACCACCTTTGTCTACTTCTAAAACTCTCTCTAGTTTCCCCAAAGAAGCCCCACACCCATCACCATCACTCCCTACGCTCCCCTCCCCAGCCCCCGGCAACCACTGGTCTACTTCCCGTCTGCGGATTTGCCTGTTCTCTGCGTTCCACATAAATGGAGTCACACAATGTGTGGTCCTTCGTCTCCAGCCTCTCTCCCTGCGCGCAGTGATTCTGCGGCTCATCCACTTGCAGTAGGCGTTGGTGCTGCATTCCTTTGTGTGGCCCAGTGGTTTCCTCTGTGTGATTGGACCACACTGTACGTTCATCTGTGGGTGAACACTTTGATTATTTCTTCTTTTTGTTTTTAAAGATTTTATCTATTTTATTTTTAGACACGGGAAGGGAGGGAGAGAAACATCAGTGTGTGGTTGCCTCTCACATGCCTGCTACCAGGGACCTGGCCCACAACCCAGGCGTGTGCCCTGACCACTGGAGACACTTGGTTTGAACTGGAGACACTTGGTTTGCAGGCTGGCGCTCAATCCACTGAGCCACACCAGCCAGGGCAGGTTATTTTTTCTTTCAGCTATCTGTGCATGCATGTATTTGTTTCCATGTGGACCCCTGTTTTTCAGACACCAACTTCGTGCTGGGCAGCTACAAGACTGAGCAGTGCCCGAAGCCTCCACGCCTCTGTCGCCAGGGCTATGCATGTCCCCACTACCATAACAGCAGGGACAGACGGCGGAACCCCAGGAGGTTCCAGTATAGGTGAGTCCCGGGACCGTGGGCACCTGGGCTTTTATCTGCGTTCTCCTTCAGGCCCTGAGGTCTTCGTCCAGCTGTTTCTTGGAGGGAAGAACCACTGTCTACTTACCTGAGGCTGCCTCCCTTGCCAGGGAAGCCGGTGTGTTAGGCAGAGACTTGGTTCATCACAGTCATTGTTCTTTCTCTGAGGCATTCCAGAAAGGACCAGAGGACCTTAATTAGTGGTCTCTGAGTTTTAGTGACCAAGTGTTAGCTTGGGAAGGTAAAGTAAATTTACTGCATACAGAACGGTAGAAAATTGTAAAAAAACAACCACCAATAAAACAAAAAGTCTTATTGATCACTGATGGCATTTTTCCTGTGAATCCCAATAAGTTACAGTTAGGCTGCCAAGTACGTGAAAAACAGAGGGTTTTGGTTAGAATTTTCATATTGTGGGGAAAAGATCTCACATCTAATTTTGGAACAACCTCAAGAAAAGCTGGGCTGTGGGCTCTGACTTGTCTGTCTCCTCCTGGCCTCAGGCGGGCCGGCACTTCTCCGAGACACACCTCTCCTTTGTGTGGGTAGCCCTGACTTAGACTCGCTTTAATTTTTATGGAAAACAAGCGAGGGACTCCTGAGTACTTTCTGGGTCAGAGGGCACGTTCCCCGCTTTTGCCTGTCCTCAGGAGGAAAAAGACCGGCCCTTCCAGGGGCCGTTTGCCCGTGGCCCTCTGTAGTGTGGGCACGCCATCCTGAGAGGCCAGGACCCCAAGGCACACAGAGAGGACATTGCTACTGACCCATGACTCCCCCTTGTCCTCCAGGTCCACTCCGTGCCCTAGTGTGAAGCATGGCGATGAGTGGGGTGAGCCCTCGAGGTGTGACAGTGGGGACAGCTGTCAGTATTGCCATTCGCGCACGGAGCAGCAGTTCCACCCTGAGGTACGCGTGGGGGGCGGGACTCCAGCTAGCCCGTCAGCGTCACTCACAGCCCAGGGGAGAGTGGGTCTGGGTGACTCTTCTTGCCATGTTCAGGGGTCCCTAAGACCACCCTCAGGTCCAGAGGGACTCATGGGACTCAGCGGAGCCATTAGGTCTGCAGTTAGGGTTCGTTGCCCCATTGCCCTGGAGGGTTTCAGACTGAAATCAGTAGGGGGCAGGGTCCTGAGCGGCCAGGCACCAGCTTCCAGCTGGCCCTTCCCACTGAGTGAGGGACAGTGCTGGTTTCTGCTGGTGACTCTGTGTGACAACACAGTGTTCCCGACCAGGGAACTCACCTGAGCCTCGGTGCCCTGGGTGTTTTTGTTTTGTTTTGTTTTGGTTTTCCTTAGTGTCCAGGGTTTTTTGGGGGAGGTCGGTTGTGGAGACATAGCTGACCTAGGTTGGGTTGATGCCATGGGGTCCAGGCCCCCCCACTAGACACGGGGTCACCATCCATTGTGGCCCGAGGCCGGTAGACACTAACCAGGTAAGATGTTCGAGGAGCACAGGGTCACCTCCTTGGAGCTGGTCGAAGCCAGCCCTCCCTTTGGCCTGTGCCGGGTGTGGCCAACGAGAGCCCACGGAGCTAGGCAGGGCTCACTCGGGTTTGTGTTAAAAATGAACACGCCAGCGAAACTCCTTTGGAGCGTGAGTTAGCAGGAGAGCCTGGGGACCAGGCGAGGGGTGGGGGCAGGGAAGGGGGGTGGAGGTGCCCCCACGGGGGCGGTGACACGGGTGCTGGTCGCTGTGAGCTAAGGGGCGGGCTTATTTCCTGACCTCCAGGAACCTAGCGAGGAGAAGCGGCCTGTGCAGGGTGGCGAGGGCAACCCTGTGGCCTGCTTGGCCTGGTCGGGGTGAGCACTGTCCTCTGTGGCAGGGGTTGCTTTGGGCTCTGGGGGAGGGAGGCACTGGGCTGTGCAGTGGGCTTCGATGGAATCCCAGCCTTTGCTGCCTTGTCTGTGAAGCCCAGACGTGCATTTCAGGGTGTATGGCCGCTGGTCTCAGATTTTTTCTTTCCTCTTCTACTCACATGGTCATTCGTTCACTCATTTGTTTGATTTTTGAAACTCAGAATATATTTTGTGTTCGTTCACAACAGAAGCGTTTGAATGAAAAGCCTCACCCCACCTCTGGCTGTGGGCCCCGGGGTCACAGCAGTCCTATCTGGTTCCATAGCTCTCGCAGCACTCGTGGTCCTTACCGTGCCCCGGACGGATACTTTTCTTTCTGTGTGGCTCAAGTAGGTGCAGAGCAGGGGTCTAAAACCCACCGATACCAGTGAAGACCACCCTCATGTGGTCTACTTAGCTGTGTTTGTTCTTAATGGTGTGAGTTGATACAGAAGAGAAAGCTAGCCGGTGGCACCCTTGGGGCCCTCACACCTGGCCTTATTCCAGGCCTGCGGGCGGTGTTTGTGGCCACTCAGATGTGTGACTGCACCGTGTCACGCACCTTGTTACCTCTGGTTGTTTGCCATCTGTTTTTACACACACACCTCGGTGCACACTCAAGCAAGACAAAACCCAGAATGGTGAACATGCCCTGCCCTCGTGGAGCACTGGCATGCGGCGCTGTGTGCACTGGAGACACCCCGTGGGAGTGCAGGCGGTGGTGTGGGGCGGGCAGAGCTGTGCCCAAGGCGGCACCCTGGGCTCCCAGAAGGGGCAGCACCTCACCCAGAAGGTTGTGATTGCATTTCCTTTCTTGGGAGTGTGTTCTGTTTAGATTCTATGCTTTAAAATGCACATAAATAGACATTTAGCTTCCTGATATTTTTAGTGAATTTGACACCCTTTGATATTGCTTTTTTTGGTGTGGCTGCGAGGGGACAGTTGAAGCGTCACAGGAACTGAGAGGCACGCAGGCGGGGAAGGGAGGAGAGGTGGTGAGGTGTCGGCTTGGGGCCCGTACAGAAGCACAGACGTCCTGCCAGGGCAGTGTCTGCGAGTAGCGTTGGTGCCTCACTGGCCTGGTCCTCCTGGGTCCCGCTGTGCTGCCGGGTCAGACCCCCGTTGTTGACAGGATGAGAGTATCTTTGGCCCGAGTGAGGTGGATTGGGTCTGGCCCTGGAGTGGACGCGTGTGTTCACTTAATAGGCCTTTCTCAAGCACCTTCTGTGCACCAGGCACCAAATCAGATGCATCTTTCAGAAAACGCCAAGTGGGAAAGCCGACTTGCGTGATGTCGAGGACAGGGGCTGCCAGCGCGTGTTCCCCGGGCTGACTGGCCCTGTGCATAGGAGGGGATCTGGGACTGCGGGTACTCCGGGGAGGGCCGTGTTCACATCCCTCTCTCCACATGACCCCCGTTAGGATTGGGAGCTTAGCCCTCCACGTTGTGGTACATCCAGCCCTGGGCTTCCCACGGATACCTATTTCCAATCTAGTCTATCTTATTTTATTTTTGTTTCCTAGATCTACAAGTCTACGAAGTGCAATGACATGCGCCAAACTGGCTACTGCCCTCGGGGTCCCTTCTGTGCCTTTGCGCACGTGGAAAGTAAGTGCTCACCACCCAGCAGGCTCTGCCTGGGTGGCTGTTGTGGATACACCAGGCCAGGTGGCTCACAGGCGCTTTCTGCTCATCTGAGTGAGCTCTGAGGGGGGCGGGGCAGGCTGGAACACCCTGGCCTGTGTTTTAGGGTTCTTGGGATGGGATCTGTTGCAGGCCAGGCCTTGTGGGGCTCAGAGTGGCTGTTCCTGGAGGTGCTCTGGGGTCCTGCACACAGTGGCCGGGCCCTGGAATGGGCTGTTCGTTTCCAGGGGCGGGGGGGTGGGGGTGGTCTTGGTGGACACTTGGGCCGTAAAGTTTTCCCAAAGGCAGAAGCGAGTCTCGGTGGCGAGAAGGCGCACACAGACATGGCCTTTCCCCGGTGCTCCGAGGACTCCCTCGAAGGGCTTTTGAGTTTAGGTTCCAGTTTTTTGAGTATAGTTGGCAACTCTAATTTTACTTTCTGATTTTTTTTAATGGGGAGGGTAGCTTAGCTTATTAAAATTTTACATTGTTTTCTGATCTTCCAGTCATTCAAGTGTTGCACCTGAGACTTGAAGCTCCTGTTGCCCTGATGGCTCATGTGGGGGTTCAGATGCCCCCTCTCTTGTCGCTGGGAGGGTCTGCTGTCATGAGATCAGTGCGCACTCTTTTCCCAGTTTGTAGGGGACCCTTTAACCGGAGACCCCATGCAGCCCACAGCTGCTCAAGGCCTGCTTCTCCCTTTTCCGCAGAGAACCTGGGAATGGCCAATGACTGGGGCTGCCGAGACCTCACCCCCAGCAGCAGCTCCGCGTCCAGCAGTGGCCCCCCTGGAAACGTAAGTGGGTGGCGTCCCAAGGACGGTGTCTGGTGGGCGGGTGGCCTGCTGTCTTTTGTTTTTGTTCTTATTATTGTTCTGTTTTCTTAAATTGATTTTAAAGAGGGTGGAACAAGAGAGAGAGAGAAAAAAAAAACATCGATTTGTTGTTCTACTTATTTATGCATTCATTAGTTGCTCCTTGTATGTGCCCTGACCGGGATCAAGCCCACAGCCGTGGTGTATCCGGACGACACTTCTAGCCAAGCATCAGTTGAATACTCGGCCAGGGCTGTCCTTTGTTTCCCCCCATCCTTTGGTGTTAATTGGACCATAAGGGCAGGTGGCTGTGATTTCTGGGTGATGTGGGTGACGGCAGGCTGCCTGTGGATTGGTGGCTCCTAGAAGATTCTTGAAGAATCTTGACTAAGTTCTGGCTTGGGCCTTGCCTTGGCAGACACACACATATTGACAGTGTGTGAGGGTACAGTCTTGGGCCGACTGTGAAGAAAGGGCCCCAAGTTCAGGCGGGGGGTCATCTCAGGGCTGGTTGCTGCCTGGGAGGGACGGTTGGTGCAGGCTGAGGGCTGGTGTGGGCAGGTCCCAGACGTGAGCACCCTTAGGACTCCCAGTCAGGGTGGTCCTGGAGGTTTGCTGGGACAGTGAGGTACTGCAGGGGTCACTTCTGGGAGCTGATGGCCCTGATGAGGTGGGACCTCAGTCGTTGAGGGCAGAGTGAGATGGTGGGGACAGGGTTCAGACCTTTGGTGTACGATGCTCCACCAATGGAGCCACACCGGCCAGAACACAACTTTAATCTTTTTTTAAGATTGATTGATTGATTTTTAGAGGCAGGAGAAGGGAGGGATCAGGAGAGGGAGAGAAATATCGATTGGTTGCCTCTTGCGCCCCCAGCTGGGGACCTGGCCCACAGCCCAGCCATGTGTCCCAACCAGGAATTGAACTGGGGACCTTTCGGTTTTCAGTGTGACACCCAACCCAACACCTAAGCCACGCTGGTCAGGGCTGAAATTAATCATTTTAAAGTGGCACCCTGTACATGTACAGTGTGCAGCCACCCCCTGTCTAGCTGGACTCAACACCGGTTGTCTTCCCACAAGAATTCACATGGACCCGAGGGTCAGTAGTGAAAGTTGAGGAAGAAGTTAAAACTCTCTAAGAAATGTTTATTCAAAAGATTTGAGCAAAATGTTTCAGTATGAAACATTAAGACTTTTGGGTGACCAAGGCATTGAAATTGGCTAGCTGTGCTTGGTGACACTGCCAGCAGATAACCAAGTGAATGTCAAGTGTGTGGGAGGGTGTGCAGGGAGCTGAGGTGCCCTGGTGAGCTTGAGCCGCCCTTCGGGCTCCAGTACTGCGGGCGGGGGCCTGTGGTTTCAGTAGTGACCCTAAGGGAACAGACTGATGGCGGCACCTGAAGAATTGTCAGACCTCAGTGTGGATCTCGATGTTCCAAAGAAGCTGTTTCATGGAGGGCAGCTTCCCTTTCCAATTTTCTGGATCTCAGTCGCCTTTGACACCAAAACTGAGCATCAGCAAAGAGCTCACGGTGGCCAGCCCGGGCAAGCCACTCCCTTGGTCCTCCCTTCCACCTGCATGTTCCACACACAGGTGACAGGCCACACACCTGTGTGACAGGGCGTTGCTGGCCGGAGAGCATGAGCTGCCCCTCCCCCCTGTCACCTGAGGGCACCGGGCAGGGGTAGCCGGAGAGGGGCCTGGACAGCTGCAGGGAGCTTTGTGGGCCTGCGGGGGTTGGGACTTGCTTTCTGAAGGTAAGCAGAGCTGCTTCAGGATACTAAGGTTTCTTCACAACTTAGTCTGAAAATGGGATTGGTCTTTGGTCAGCAGTTTTGGAGTCCCTCACCCAAATCTGCAGTGAGAGGTCACTTCTGGCTTTAGAGAAACCCAGGGAATCCAGACATAGCAGGCTGACCTCAGGGTGGGCCCGGCAGGCCCTCAAATGAGTGAAGGGGAAGGGCCCGCCGGCACCTGCGTGGACACCCTGTCTTCTCCTGCCCTTAGTGAGCTCTTTCAGCTCTTCCACTACAGATGGGGTGCAGTGGGGGGGCTCCCGTGGGCGGGGCTGTCTGGGACCAACCAGTATTGTATGGGTTTTTGACTGCACGCAGGAAAGGTTTCACAAGTCCAGGTGACTATGAGGGGACATTTGTCAAAGCTGGGGACAGTGAAATGAGGAAAGGCTTAGAAGCAACAGGAGAGCCTAGGCTGGGCTGCCTGAGCTCACTGGGAAGTCAGAGGAAAGGGGCCTTGGGACAGGTTCAGAGGATTAGTCTGAGACAGTTGCTGCTGCCCACTGCTCCCCTGACTGTAAGTCTTGGGGTCCTTAGAGTTTGGGAGATGCGCACCTGTGGGGAAGAAGAGGGGAAAGGGAATGGTGTGGGCTGCTATGCAGAGGGAGAGTGCTTATTGAGTCTTTTTTGTCTTGGGGCTTTTATTTCTCTCTTGCAGTCGGGAATCCTAGGAGAGGTTTCAGGGGAGGGTCTTGGCAGAATATGCATCAGTTCTCTAGGTGTGCCGTTTCTGGACGGTGGTCCACTGACTGGTCAGTGGCAGGGCAGGGGTCTTTAGTCACTGCAGCTGGTCTGAGCATCAGCCACCTGGGCTGCTGGTTTTCGGGGCCTGGAGCTGAGGCTTAGATGTTGTCTTTAGGGAGGTGACCTGGCTGTGCGTTGCACGGCCAGTGTGTTCAGCTGTCTGTCTCAGTTTCCCTAGTCTGCTTGTTAAGGAATTTTCCTGGCTTTTTGCTATCCTGCCACGCTTCTGCAGATCCAGAAAACCAAAAAAAAAGGGGGGGGGGGAAGAAAGGCCACAGTGACCTGGGCCACCACTACAGATTCATGTATAAGATGGCATAAAAATCAGAAGACTCCTCAGACCCGAAGGACATTTCGGTCTGCAGGTTGGGTGCTCGTGTTTGTCCCGAGGGAGCACAGACCCGAGCCCTGGGCAGAGCCGTCGTCGGGCACAGTTATCCTGGACGGTGGCTCAGCAGAGGCAGGGTTTTTATATGCGTAGGAAAGGAAAAATAGTTTTCCCTCCCCCCTTGTAGGCTGAGGGACTGGGGCCCTGAAAATTAAACTGACAAAAGATGTATTGACAGGAGAAAAAGTTTATTACCTAACACATACGGAGCCCTTCCCAGAAAAGAGGTCAAGACCCAAAGAACTGGTGAGACCAGAGGGGTTTCTGCCTCCGGGCTGGTAGGCTGTGTGTGGGTAGGCCTGCAGGGCGGTTGTTGAGGGCCAGGGTCGCACCAGTGCGCTGTGTCATGCAAACTTAGCCTTCTGCAATCTCCTGAGTCGCAGTGTCTGTGGTGACTGGGACTCGGTGTCTGCTTGGTGTGGCTCCGTGGGTTGAGTGCTGAGTGCCGGCCTGTGAATCGAAAGGTTGCTGGTTCTATCCCGGGTTGGGGCACGTGCCTGGGCTGCAGGCCAGGTCCCCAGTTGAGGAGCATGTGAGAGGAAACTGATGAATGCTGCCCTCTCTTTCTCCCTCCCTTCCCCTCTCTCTAAAAAGTAAATAAAATCTTAATAAAAAGAGGTGGTATTGCCTTCCCGGGAGGGTAGGGGAGCCACGGTCACCAGGGCGAGGAGAGGGAACTGCTGTAAATCATCCTTTGTCTCGGGTGCTGGTCTTTCCAGAACTGCCCGGCTCTTCCAGGGCCGCCCTGTGGTGAAGGGCTTGTCGGGTTGGTTGTGGGCTCAGTGCGAGGGGCTCAGTGCGAGGAGTCAGTGCTCCCTTCCCACAGATTAGCCCGGAGGTCAAAGGTCAGTGTCCCGGGGTAAGAAGTGGAATTCGGGAGAACCGACACAGAGCTAGCCGATGTGAATGCCTTTTTCTGTTTTGTGAGACTTCAGTACATGTCATTTTCTACACTCTGAGCAAAGCTTAGGTTGCTATATGTGTTGAATCAACTGTTTTCCTTTTTCTGTTGCAGACGAAGCGGAGGGACTCGCCTGCTGAAGGCGGCCAGAAAGCCAGTGAGCACGACAGCAAGCAGGTACCGTCCTGCAGCGGGGTCCCGCTGCCACGGGAGCGTGAGGGCTGCGCCTGCGCCCCGGCTTCCTAACTCACTCGGTCTCGTGCTCACTCCTGGCACAGAGCGACCTAGTTAATGCACACATGTAATCCAACTGTGTTTTTAGTTACCTTTTCCAAGTCGTCTATTCCGTGTGTCCTTTGTTTTTAAATGCTTAAAGAAACAGTGTCGTGCAGGCAGGCCTTGGAGATGTTGCAGTTTCGCTCCCAGGCTGCTGCAATAGAGTGTGTGTGGCAACAATGCGAGCCGTGATCTCCTTGCTGGTGGAGGGTCTTGCCTTCAGTTTGCAAAAAAACACGATGTTTGTGAAACGCAGTAAAACGAGGCCTGCCTATACCTTGGAGAAAACAAAACCCAGACCTTTGAAAGTTTCCTCCTCGGGAAAATAAGACGAGCAAGACAGCTCATCTGGGTCGGTGTCCTGGGGCCGCTGTGACAAGGCCCCACAGGCTGGGGCCCTAAACAACCTGGTTCATTCTCTTGCAGCCTGGAGTCTGAGGTCAGGGTGTTGGCAGGGCCTGTCCCGGGCCTCTGTCCTCGGCCTGAGGACACTGTCTTCTCCCTGTCTCCTCTTATCCTCTCTGTTTCTGTCGTCTGTCTCCATGTTTCCCCTCTTTATAAAGACACGGTCATAGTGATTAGGACTCACCCTAATGGCCTCATCTGAACTCACTTCCCTTGCTAGAGATCCCATTTCCAAGTACAGTATACCATTCAGTGGTTCTGGGGTCAGGAGGGTCGGGGGCACAGTTCAGCCCAGACAGCATCCAAGACAGTTGGCTTGGTCTCTCTGGGTCACACAGCTTATTGTCACATTTGAGATAATGGTCAGCGTGTTCTTTGAGGCTTTGTTAACTGTGTTCCCTCCTCGGTGAGGCCGAGTGGGGGCTCCAGCTGAGCCTCCACTGCCCTGAGGCTTCAGCAAAGTTGGGGTTTGTCTCTCTGTTCTGCCCACCCCAGCTTTGGGCTTGTTCAAACCTACTGGTTTATTTTGAGAAACAGTTCTCCCCTCACGCCCACCTCACCGCTGCCCCAAGGATGGAAAACTTACCTTTACCCAGCACTGTAACAAGGCAGAGCTGTGGCAGAGCACAAACGCTCCGTCTCTGGCCGAGGGCTTCAGCCAGCTGTCATGGTCTCTGCGGTGATCTTCATTGTAAATTCCCCAATGGGCAGCGCCTCTCCTTTCCTTGTCCCCCGGTTTCCTGAGTGCGCCCCCACCCAGGGCACCTCCCTGCAGATTTCTCCTCAGGAGCAAGTTACTTACTCAGTCACTTACATTCTCTTAGGAGTTTCTGAAGCACCTCAGTGTTTGAAATCAGGATAGTTGAAAGTGAAAATGCAACTTAGTTATTTTGTGATGGTTTTTTTTTCTCCATAGATGAAAATTGACAAGATGTTCATTAAGAATCTGAAACATGAAATCTTAGCAGTAAGGTAGCATGTTACCTGTCTCAGGGCTGCTGAAGAAGGGCCTGGAAAGGAGCTGGAGGGCAGACTCCCCAAGCCGCACGGTGAGGGACCCCACCCAGGCCGGGGTCCAGAAGCCCTAGGAGAGGGCTGGGCAGTCCCAATGCATGAGCTGTCCTGGGACATCATGCTGTCCCCCACACTGGTATGTCCTCACATTGTGGCAGCAGCCCCACCCCTTGGCACTGATAGTAAACTGGCCAAGTTCATCCACAGGCCAGCTCTCACCTGTGCCTACAGACCCCCGTCCCTTCCAACCCGAAGCTGGCTCCAGGGGCGGCGAGCGCCAGGTGGGGCAGGATTGGAGACATAGCTTCAAGGGTCTCTAGGCGAGGCTGGTGATCCCAGCCTTTTTCCCACAACCTACCCCAGCCCTCTGCTCCCTGCCCCAGGCTTCTGCCCAGTTTGAAAGGCCGAAGGGACGCCAAAGTGACACCGTGCTCTCGTGGATAGACAGCTGCCTGGGGACCCTGTCCCTGCACATGGGCGCTGAGCTGCTCTGGCCAGAGCACAGCATTGGCCGCTCTGCCTCCGGAACGTCCCATCTCCTCTGTGTCAGCTGCAGGTCCCCATGTCCCCAGTGTCACTCTTCCCCAGCCCTGGCAGTGGCTCCTGTTTTCAGGTCTTGCCCATTGGGTGAGAGCGGGGAGCACCAGGAGCCTCTCTGTCCAGTTATCTTTGATAAACTGCGGTGGTTCAATTTTGCCTAGTCTGGCCTGCCCCAAGTTCTGTCCTCCTTCCTGGGTGGTCTGTTCCCCCTGTTCGCCAGGCCACGCTTGATGGAAGACGTGGAGCCAAACAGCTTTCCTGCTGGTGGCCCTAACACTGCTCAGAGTGGGGCCCACCCTGGCCCATGTGATGACCCGTGCCAGCTGCAGAGACTGCAGAAGCACTGTCCCTGGTGTGGCAGGAGCCCAGGACTTGCTCTTCTTCCACCTGAGAGGCCCGACCCAGGGCAGCCAGGCCTGTCACCCTGCCAGCCCGAGCACAACCCTCGTGAGAGCCGTGTGGTTGGGCACAGAGTCATTGTCCTGAAACCGTGGGGTACCTGCTTCCTTGCTAACATGCAAGCTTTCAAGGTTAGCACTTTGATGAGACCCCAGGTTGCTACAAGTTCCTTCAGCCTAGTGTCTCGTGTTGGTGGAAGTTGCTGTTCTCCAGCCTATCACTCAAAACACGCAGATGAGAAAGCTTCGTGACCCTGGGATTGGCGGTGATTTCTTGCACGTGATGCCCAAAGACAGGCAACGAAAGAGAAGAAGACCAGTTATACATCGTCAGAGTTAAAGACTTGAGTGTCAGAGAACGCCGTCAACGGAGTGAACAGGCAGCCCGTGGAATGTGGGAGACACTCTCAAACCCTGTGGCTGGTGAGGCGTCAGTGTCCGCAACTTATAAAGAACCTCTGCAACTCATCACCATCAAAACCCAATTGAAAATGGACCAGGGACTTGAATAGACATTTCTCCAAAGGAGATAGGCAGACAGCCCATAAGCACGTGAGAAGATGCTCAGCACCACTGGTCATCAGGGAAATGCAGCTCACATACGTTCCCGAACTCAAGGGGTTCACCGCTTAAAGTGCTCTATTCACAGGAGAGGTGGTTGTCACAAAGTCGTTTTATTTACTTGACAGCAAGTCGAGGAGAGGGGATTTATATCAAAGCTCTGCCTCCCCTAGCGGAGGCCTGGCTGTTGCTTACATGCACTGCTGGTCAGTTGCGTGCTGATTTCTTCTTTGCAGTTGGCTCCTTTCCTGCTCTGAGCTCCCTTCAGCTTGTTCTGTTTCCTGCTGCAGCTACAAAATACTGTGCTGTATTTTAACATTTAGCAAGAAATAGTATTTTGAACTTCCCAGACCTTGAGATCTTTGTCCTGTCTAACATATCCACAATGAAATACGACTTTCACACTCTCTGAAAAAAAAACAACCCACCAGCAAATAATGTGTTGGTGAGGATGTGGAGAAATTACAGCTTTAATGCATTAGAAAACAGTGTGGTGGTTCCTTGAAATATTAAAAACAGAACTACGATATGACAGAGTGATTTCACCTCTGGATATGAGGTCCAGAGGTATCCAGCCATGTAGTACGGAAAATAGAGATATTTATTTAAGGTACAAGAAACACTGTACACAGGACAATGACGTCTCAGTTCCCTTCAAAACAGGCACCTTGGGACCTCACACAGTTCTCCCAGTCCCCATCAGCTGCCCCACCGTATTTTCCCAAATCTCATTGAAATCTTTTCCCTTTCAAAGGTGATTTTAGTTTTGGGAAAAGCCAAAAGTCACAGGGCCCCAAATCTGGGCTGTAGAGGAGCTGAATCACTTGGGTGATTTGATGTGTCACTGAAACACTCTGCAGGAGATGTGATGCGTGAGTGGTCTCATTGTCGTGCTCAGGCTGGCAGTCACCAGTTGCCCACAGCTGTGGCCTTCTGAATCATCCAAATAGTTTCTGCGGAGGAATGTTCAAGCTTAATGCAAAATTTGATGCAGATTCATTGCTCTACTTGCTCAGTCATTTTGAATCGAACGGCCACACAGTGCACATGCTCACTCAGCCAGCATCTACCACCCCCACTGACTAGTACGGTGAAGTCATTGTTCATGCACACGCATTTTAGTCCACTGTCCTTGGCTGCCAGGTTACATCGATGTTACACAAACCATTCTCGTTATATTAATAATGGCTGGACTTTTTCCGGACAGACCTCATATTCCCAAAAGAATTAAAAGCAGTGTCTCAAAGAGATACTTGTTTCACCCGTGTTTACAGCGGCATTATTTAGAATTGCCAAAAGGCAGAAGCAGCCTAAGTGCCAGACAGATGAAGGGACAAGCACACCTACTGCAGAATATTACTCAGCCTCAAACAGGAAGGGGGTTCTGACATCTGCTGCAACACGGGTGAGCCCTGAAGGCCATTAGCTGGTGCTGCCATTAACAAAATACCACAGACTGGCTGGCTAAAATAATAGGAATGTATTTCCTCACAGTTCTGGAGGCTGCAAGTCCAAGGTCAAAAGGGTGGGCGGATTGACCTCTCCAAGGCCTCTTTCTGTGGCCTGTAGGTGGCCGGCATCTGGCTGTGCACTCAGATTCTTTCCTCTGTGTGTGCGCCTCCCCGGCGTCTCGTGCTCTCCTTACAAGGACTCCAGTCCTGTGGGGGGAGGACCCTGTTCTTCTGACCTCATTTCCCCCTCATCACCTCCTCTGAGGCCCGTCTCCACACACAGTCACACAGGGCGTCAGGGTTTCAGCACGTGTCTCTGGACAGTCAGCCCATAACAGAGATACCTTGCCCAGTGAAAGAAGCAAGCCATGAAGGACCACATATTGCATGATTTCCTTCATAGTGGAGTCAGATTCATAGGTAGAAAGGAGGAGGGTGGTGCCAGGGTCTGGGGGAGGTGGGGGTGGGGAGTAAGTGTCTGATGGGGACAGTTTCAGTTCCGGAAGATAGACAAGTTACAGAGATGGGTGGTGGTGATTTTGCTTGACAACGTGAATGTACTTAATACCATTGAATTGTGTATTAAAGTGGTAAATTTTATGTTCTGTATGTTTTACTGTAAGAAAGAAGAGAAAATAAACCAGGCAGACAAAGCTATCGGGGTGGGCATGGCCTCCCACCTCGCTGGGTGTGTCAGGCTGCCCTGGTGACGGTTCCCCGTGCTCGACCCATCCTGGTACATCTGTAATACCATGATCTCGGCAAAAGGGCCCGCCAGGATGTTCTCCTCAATTTTCAGGACAGTGTCACCCGATGTCTTTGCAGGGGCACCTCCTCCTGCAGGGTGAATTGTGTGGACGGGTAAAGTCACAGTGGGTGTCTCAGGCCAGTGGCTCCAGGTCGGGCCCAGTGTGCGAGGTTCAGTTTGGGGCACCTGTGGTGTCCTTGGTTGGTTACAGCAGTTCCTGGCTCCCCTGGGGTGGCTCGCAGCCCAGTGGAGGGAGAGAGGAATGGGAGGCCTGTGGTCACACCACTGCTGTAGGGACAGGAAAGCCTGCTTGTGGGTGACCCCAGGAAGCGTCGGGAAAGACGACTCTCCAGGCTCCTGTAGTTCAAGTTCTTATTTTTAAATTTTAACTGCAAACACGCAGTGGGGATCAGTACCGCGGTCTCTACATGCATGGACCCATGGTCTGTCATGGGGAGCTCTCTAGCGTCAGTGGGGCACTGGGAGCCTGTGAACCTGGGGAGTGACGCCTCAGCACCGAGAAACGTTCGCTTTGAGAAACTGTCTGTGCTAGATTTCTGTTGGACAGAATGCGCAGTAACACTCCTTAGTGTGGAAAGCTTCCCTGAAGCTGACAGACTAGTAACCACACCCCCTGCCTTGTTGTAGCTGCTCCTCCCTCAGGTTAGCTTCTCCTGAAAATTTTTTAAATATTTTTAAAAGATTTTATTTATTTTGAGAGAGGGGAGGGGAGGGGGAGAGGAAGAGAAGGAGAGAAACATCATTGTGTGAGAGATTGGTTGTCTCTCACACACCCCCAACCCGGGACCTGGCCTGCAACCCAGGCATGTACCCTGGCTGGGAATTGAACTGACAACCTTTCATTCACAGGCCAGCGCTCAGTCCACTGAGCCACACCAGCCATGGCTTCTCCTGTGTTATTTTGAAGCAAAACCCAGATACTCACACTATTTCACCTCAATATAGCTCTGACTCCAGGTTTCGTAGTGACTCCAGAGTCTGCCTTTCAGAGGCAGCTGGGGGCTGGCTCACAGCTCCCCCTCCCCCGTGTCATTTTCAGCGAGTGCTTTTCGGGTGCGCGGCACCCTGCACACCCAAGATTGGGCCAGCTCTTTTCCCCTTAATCTGTTACCTATCATATACAGAGCATGTGAATTGCCCCCATTTTTTAGGTAATGGGGTCATGGGACCATTTCATCTGTGTTTTCAGGAGGGACTGGTGTTCTGTTTTGTCCGTTGATGGGTGGTTTTCTAGTGCTGAATGCCTGCTGTTGAAAACTGCTTTCTGCAGAACAGTTTGTTCAGTGAGACACTTTCCGGATGCGTTTGTTCCCAACCCTGGGTGAGTGGCAGCTAGTGGGTCTGCTTGTCATGGTCATTGTAAATAACTAGACACTTAGGGGGACAGTCCACTTTCTTTATGTTTTGCTCGGGGGGGAGAGGCCGGCTGATGCCTGTCTGTCCGTGACTCTGTACTGAGGTCATGCTGCTGTTGTCCATGCAGGTGCGCCTGCTCATCCCGTTTGTGTCTTTGCACAGAACCACCTGGCGGTGTTCACAGTGGTTCACCCGCTTGCTCCCAGCGTGAGCTCCAGCGTGGCCTCCAGCCTGGCATCCAGTGCTGGCTCCAGCAGCTCCTCCCCCACCGCTCTCCCCGCTCTCTCGGCGCGTGCCCACCCACTGGACCCCACTGGCAGTGCCCTCGAGTCTGTCCCAGGTAAGCCCAGGACTCTCGTTTCCCTGACTTAGCACTTACATTGTAGCATTTGAAGAATAATCTATTTAGGGATACTTTCAGAATGCAAGTTTTGGTGGAAAAGCCATGTGTGTTTTGGTGGTCTGTGCGATGCTTTGGCTGTATCGCTTGTGATCGTGGAAATACCTGTCCAGCAGCAGCCTGGTGCTACAGAGCTGACGAGAAGCCCTCAGGTGGGGGCAGCGGCACAGGGCCCATGGTGAGACAGAGAATGGGAGGCTTTAGAGGAACTTAAATGGGAGTTGGGGGCAGTGAGGGCACCAGAAGGCAAGGGGCCTGTGACAAGGGTGAAGAGGGGGTGCAGATGCGGCCAGAAGGCAGTGGACGTGGCTGCCAATTATTGGGGGTCCTTAGCTGCTAGGGGTCATTGAGGGTCTGTGGACTGATGACCAATGTGATTGGAGCCGGGCTGGGAAGGAACCTGTCTGATGGCCTGTATGGGGGTGTGGGGTGCAGGTGGGGGCTGTCGTGGCAGTGCAAGGAGCAGGATGGATACACAGTCCTGGGGGTGGTGGGCCGTGTCTGTCCCCTTGGACCCCTCAGACCTCATCAGGGCAGTGGGGCACCTGGCACCATTGGAGGGCTGTCTGCATTGCCCAGCTGACCCTCACCCTCATCTCTGTCCTGGTACGGGGAAACCCTGGGAGGCCTCTGCATTGTGGCAGATCCAAGTTCTCCGCCTCGAAGTTGGCCTGGAGGGTGCGGCTGTTGGCAGGATGGGGGGCTGGGGGTGGGGTGGCTGCTCAGTGAGAGGCTGGGCCTGGGCAGCACAGAATTGTACTGTTAAGGGTAAGCACAAAAATGTTAACATAAGCTTACTTTTCCAATATGAAGGTAGTAATAGTAAAATTTGAGCATAAGAGAAAATTAGTTACGAAAATGAAATTCCTATTCAGCTCTGCTCACTTGAGTGAAAAATAGAACTAGGTGCATCTATGCTTTGAAAGTGGCCTCTCGGGACAGGTGATGGCTTACGATTGTAGTTAGCATATTTCTAGTAATTTTTCCAGCCATTGTCTTAATACCTAAGGGGCAGGCTCAGCCTGTCTAAGTATGTCCCTGACCATCTTGCTGTGTGTTCTTTCACTGACTTAAACATTTCTTGAACCAACTACCAGGAGGTGAAGAGGTGAATTTTTTTCAGGATCAACATTGCCTCCACTTACAGGTTCAGGGTAACACGTTTTTGTTGCTCTGGTTACAGCAATGAGCTTCTGCTGTCAGTGCCATCCTCACACTTTGCTCACCCTCCTGAGGTCACGCGTGAAGTTATATCCTACTACTGCCCCACTTATGGGAAGCAATGGAATGCTCAGAACTGCCCTCTGGCCCCAGCAGGGCCCTTCCCACTGCAGAGGACTCCCAGGACCCAGTGTCCGCTGCACCGGCTTTGGCGCTGACGGGGGTAGATCGTGTTATTTCCTGTAGTACAGTTTCATTCAGGTTATGTCATTACTAATGCACTGAATTTTTAAAAATCCATTTTAAAATTATTCATTCATTTAAAGTAAAAATAAGTGGGTGCCTTTTCCAACTATTCTTCATTTAATGGATTTAGTTGAGTCATTTCAGGGCCATTTGACAGATTTTATTTCCTTTGCCTCTCATTTCATATGAACAGGTTTCAGATTAAAATAGTGACCATTAAAATAGTAACCGAAGGAGTTCATGCCGGGCGAGACTGGCGGCAAAGGGCAGCAGGAACCTTGAGTTCCCCGCACCGCAGCGTCGGCGTCCGCCGGGGCGAACGGAGCCCGAGTGTGGCTTTCGTAATGGGGGCGGGACCGGGGGCGGGGCGCGTCTGAGGCTTGCGTCACTCGTGGGCGCGCCGGGCGCGGGGTGGGCGGGGCGCGGGCCGCGGGCCCTATTTGAATCCACGGTGTTGGCGGCGGCGGCGGCGGCGGCGGCGACAGCGGACCGTGAGTCAGCATCCCCAGCCGCGCGCCTCCGGGTGCGGGTCCTCTAACGCGAAGCTGCGGAGCGGGTCTTACGCGCCCCCACCAGGTGTGGTGCGCTGATCTCCCTCCGCATGTGCGCCCCCTCCACGCGCCAACACCCCAAGTGAGGTGCGTCTCCCCAACCCCTCTTCTCCAGACGCCTCTTGTATTGGTCCTCGGTGCCTGCGCCAGGTGTGAAAGCAGGGGTTGGTAGCAGTTTTCCTGGGGGCTGCGGGTTGAGGTTAATGCAGGTATGCCCTCTTGAGGAGCCTGCTCTGCAGAGGCGCCCTCTGGTCCTTGCGTGGGCACCAGCCGCGAGACTTCGCCAGCGGATCCTTCATCACCTAGCGGAGGTGGGGCTCTTGCTTCCAGGAGAGGACGGTTTCCTGTCTCATCAGCGAATCGCCGACTGTGCTTGCACTGTCGGAAACTCAGGCCCAGGGTGAGCAGGTATACCAGGTGTTTCTCTGTCTTGTAGGGGGAGAACTGCGCGGACCGGGTGGGTGTGGGGAGCTCTCCGCCCCCCACCCCCCGCCTCTGGGTCCCCCAATCTGACCTTTAATTCTGTGCGCTGTGTTTGTTATCCCCGTGTGTCCCCTGACCCTGGGACGCTGTGCCTCTCCGATGTGCTGTGTCACTTCAGGAACTGGGCTTCGCCAGGGCCATTACTCAGCAGCTTCCAGACAATTTCTCCTTAACATCTGGGTGGTGCCTGGGATTTTGGTCAGGCCGGTTCTAGGTCAGATGGAAGAGTTTATGTACGTGGGTTCTTCTGGCTTTTGAGTGCTAAAGCCATTTTAAAAGTCAGTTCTTCCTTTAAGAGAATATTTTAGGAGATCTGGGTCTGATCTCAGGGAACAGTAAGGTGTGGTAGGACGCTAGCCCTGCTCATGAGAAAGTGGGCCAGGACACATCCCCGCAGCATCGGCCTCTGCCTTGTAAGCTGAATGCAGGCTGTGGTTGATCAGGTGCCACTTCTGCACCTTAGAGGGCAGCAGGCAGGGCGCACCTGTGTGCTGAGTCATGGGGTGGGGTTAGGGAACACGGGGAGATAAATCACTTCCAGGTGAGAAAAGCTCCTGCAGTCCAGTTTGCTTTCTCATCCATCCATTCCTTTGTGCCTTTGTTATTCAAAAAAGTGCTTCTGGAACTCTGCAAGCTTTGAAGCTGGCCATCTCTGACCTGATCCCAAGGCTGCAGGTGCTGAGAGTGGAAGCCACGTTTTCAGACCCAACTGGGCAGCATGTCCAGGACAGTGGCTTGGGACCCGGGGCTGAGCAGACATGCCGGGCCCGCTCACGAAGGGTGGGTTTGGGCCTCCGTTCTTTTGGAGGAAGCAGAACAGAGTGAAGAGGTGGCCGGTCAGGTGCTTGCTCTTAGAGGATGGGTGAGTCTGCATGTCAGTCAGCCCTGGCTCAGTGCACCTGCACAGTCCAGGCTAAGGTGCAGGAATGGAGTAGGGGGAGACTTTGAGACTTTCAGCCAAGGAAGGCCAAGGGTTTCTTGAAGGCTGAGCAGGAGTTCTCCCAGGACTAGTGGTGCTGATGGAAGCCATGCTAGGCTGCAGCCTATAGCAGTGTCATGACTTGTGGACAAAGGAGGGGCCATTTTGGGGTGGGAAGGCTGCTTGGGGCAGGGGCAGGATGGGGCAGGGTAGAACAGATGGTGAGTGTCCTGTCTGCCAGGGGAAGCAGGATTCACAACACGGTTGATGCCAAGATCACTCTTGGGACAGTATAGGTCGGGGTGAAGTAGCAGCTGCAGAGATGGCTGGAGCTTGGGGCCTAGCTGTTGTGTATTTAAGAGGAGGAGGAGCTAGGGGGTCCCACAGGGCTCATGCTCAGTGAGTGGTCCCAGGTTCACCAGCCTGAGGGAGGCACCTGTGCCCAGATGGAGAAGGCACCGATACAGCAGGGGGGCCTCTCCCTGGTCGGAGGAGATGATGCAGCCACACTGAGAGGCGTCTGGGTGTCTGCGAGTGAGTGCCCCAGAAACCATGTGTGTGTGGGCGTGGAAGGGCTGCTGAGCTCCCAAGGAGGGTGCAAAGGCCCAGAGATTGGCCCAGAGGAAGGGGAGAGGTACCGACAGCAGGCAGGGACTGCCTTTGACCAGAGGGATTTTGGAGCATGGCCCAGGGCTGGATGGTAAGGCCCGGGCGGCACCTTGAACAGCACACTGGAAACGGGATGGTGAGAAGAACGGGTGGGCCTTTGGGGACAGGTTTACGTGTGGGGTTGCAGAGCCTACAGTTGTGTCCTGGAGAGTGGGTGTGAGCAAGAGCCTGGACCCTCTTTGTGGAATCCACAGCAACAGGACACAGGTCTGATGGGGGAGGGGTCCTAAGAGGTCTGGGCTCTGGGTCTGTGGGAGGTGCTAATTCAAGCAGCAGAGCACAGCCTCCTGGAGGGGATGGATCAGATGGGAGGGTGTCACCAGGTTGATCCCCATTATTGTGGGTTATTATGTTCCCCCAAAACATAATTCCCGCAGGCCTGCCCCCTTGCCACCGACCTGGGAATGTGGCCTTATTTGGAAATGGTCTTTGCAGATGTAATCAAGGTGAACTGAGGTCATTAGCATGAACCCTAATCCAAGGTGACTGCTGTCCTAGGAAGGAGGAGACAACACAGAGAAGAGCCAGCCACGTGGTGATGCAGCCACCAGCCAAGGAAGGCCAGGGGTTTCTGACTAAGCCGGAGCTGGAAGAGGCAGAACGGAGCCTCCGGAGGGAATGCAGCCCTATGCACCTTGATCTCAGCTTCTGGCTCCAGAGCTGAGAGAATGGATTCACGCTGTTTGAAGCTGTCTGGCATGTGGCGCTTGGTTTCAGCAGCCCCCGGACACAAAGACCCCTGTGCTAGGAAGAAGCTGCCTGCAGGGGGAGAGAGACTGGCAGCAGAGAAGGGCTTGAGCAGCAGCGCTGACGGAGAGGGAGCACGCAGAGGGGGAGTGTGGGCCGGAGGTCGGAACTGCCCATGTGTCTCTGCTGCCACGTTTCCCTGGGGGCCTTTCTGTACAGACTGTGGTGGCAGGCCATGTTCACACTGCCTTGTCCTTGGCTGTGGCGTTGGGTGCCGTCTGTGCCGTGCGTGTGTCACATTCGAGAGGCCACAGTGAGCGGTGTTGTCTTTCCACGGCCTCCTCAGGGACTAGAGAGCTTGTGGCGCTGCCAGCCTGGGGCCTGTGTCTGCTCCCTGCACAGTCATTCTTGCAGAGTTAGGTGTCTGCAGGGCCAGTGTCACAGACTTAGCACCTGCTCGCCTCCCAGGATGGGGTCTGGGGACTCCTGGTTGAAGTGGGAGCTATGGAGCCCCCTGAATGCTCACTGCCTTTCTAGATAAGACTGCCAGAGTTGTGTGAATAATTTCTCCTTGGGAGTGGGCAGGGTCCTGGTGCCTCCCACTGCGCCTGATGACAGACAGCAGTGTGGGGAGGACAGCATTCTCCAGGTGACTTGGCAGCTTGACCTCAGTGCTCTAGGTGTGGGAGGGAGTGGAGGCCCTCAGAGTGTCCCCTCAGCACCCTCTCTGGCTGGTGGAGTATGGTCCTTCTGTGCTTTGGGCCCTGGTTCCCAAGTGTGGCCAGGCCAGGGTCACCTCTGCAAGCAGCAGTGATGAAACAAGGAGACAGATGCAGGCCCTGTCCCTCGCCCGACCGTTCTGCTCCCTCGTGTCCTAGACACGAGGTCCCCCTGCTTCTGCCTTCTGGTGTGTGCATGGGGCCTCATACCATGAAGGCTGGAGCCAGTGGCTTTCAGGTGTGCACTCCGGAGCATTTCTTGTCGGCAAGGAGCCCTCCTTGCCCTCAACTCACGTGGTCCCCACAGGGGCTGAGCCAGGCAGGAGCAGTGCAGCCTGGGAGGCCAGTCTGGGTGAGACCTGTGTGCCACAGCTGGCTCCCCACAGTTTTGTGTGTGCTGGGGACTGACGTTCTTTGGAAATCACACGTCTGTTATCCCCTATTTCCTGCTGATTACAATAAATGTGTCTCATTTAAAAAGGCAGCAGCCTTTTCCCCAGTGCAGGTGGGTTCTTGTGTTCCTTAAGCCACACTTCCATCCTCTTCCTTGGCTTAGCCTTTGCTTGGCTCTTATATTTGAATGCAGTTGTTTAAAACAGCCCCAACCCAGCAGCTCCTTCCCGCAGCCTGGGCTGAAGCTGCATCCTGGCATGACTCTGTGCAGGGGACATGGCTGTCCCTCTGATTCGGCCTGGAATCTGGGCAAAGCCAAGTGTGGGACGTGGTCAGGACTGGGCAGGGGCTCCTGTCTCTGGGCAGCTTTGATCTGGTTGTAGGACATGCTCTAGGGGACCCTGTGACACTCAGCAACAAGCAGCTAGGGGTAGGGCAGAGGCGGGAGCCTCCAGAAGCCCAGCTCATTCACCCCAAGTAGCAAGTCTGAGCAGGGTCCCCATGGAGAGTCCCCCTGGCTGTGGAGATGTCTGTCCTGGTGGCTGGGGCAGAGTGGTTTTGTTGCCTCTTGAAATGAGACCTGGTGCATTTGGCTAGGCACCGTAGGAGACTGAGGGGGCCCTCAGCCACCAGAAGGTCAGGGCTCAGCCACACAGGAGAGGTCCACCTACTTCTGAGGCGGGTGCTGTGGGGGGAGGGAATGGGTCCCCAGAGTTGGGGCTGGGGGAGAACGGGGCTTAGTGTCAGAACTCCTGTGTGCTGTTTTTTCGATGTCACCAAGCTCGCCTATGGACCCGCCTACCTTTGGGTGGGGAAAGCAGCTCTGGCTCACTGGTGGGTCCCAGGAGCGCCTGCTGCCCTCCCCCCGCCATCTCCCAAGGGTCCTTTGCCCACGCCTTTCCCGAGATGACCCTGCATGACCTCAGGAACTCTTGAGATGTGTGTTGGATTTGGGAGCGGGCCAACCTGACCTCAGCCACCCCAAGATAGCTTTCTGCTCTGTGCTGAGTCGGGGGCCCTCCTGCAGAAGAGGGTTTATGAGGAAAGCTTTGGAAAGTGGGGGGCCAGCTCCAAGGGGTCCATCATCCCATTCCTGTTTTGTTAACAGACGTGCCTGGGGTGCATTGGCGGCAACAGAGTGGAGATAGGAGGGACCCTGCTCAGTGCTAGGTTGGGGAGAGCAGGATGGGGATCTCCCCGCTGTGACCCGTGGTGTAGAGGTCAGCGGTCCCTGTGTCAGTTCCAGTGCGACCTCACACCATTGTCTGTGAACTGTTTTCCTGTGGACGAGGCCCTCCCGAATTTTTTTTACTGGTTACATTTCCTTGGTCAAACATCACCCAGTGATCAGAAATCTAAGGCAGAAAGCAGACGTCAGTGAGGCGAGGCTGTGATTCAGGCATGGCATGTGATTCAGGGACGCCCGGAGGCTCTGGTTCTGGGGGAGGAGAGAGAGTCCACCGGGGGCGTGGGCAGGGGTGCACTCTGCGCCCCCAGCCCTGGGGCGGGTGTCCCCACAGCCCCAGCCCAGGCGTGCTCCCTGCTGCAGCAGTCTGTGTCTCTGAGCGGTAACACGGTGTCTTGTCGGACAGGCGCTGCCGTAGATCTGCATCTTAGTGATTTAAGCCTTGCCCCCCTGGATAAGGAGCTGGACGAGCAGGACGGAAGTGACCTGCGACCCACCGGTAAGAATGATGACGCCTGGCGCTCTCGTCAGGCAGCCCTGGGCCAGCCAGGCCTTTCCTTTCAAGAATCCTGCTGAAGTGGCTCTAGGGTGGGAGAGGTCCCCTCCCCGCCCCCAGCCCCTGCAGCCCTCGCAGGGTCAGCCTCTCACCTCTTTGGTTTACCCCCATCTGAGTGAGGCGGTGCTGCACAGACGGGGTGTGGGGTGTGCGGGATTGGGGCGGGGGCGGCCAGCCTTTTCGGCCTTCTAAGGTAGTTTAATCACTGCACTGGCATGAAGGTGGATGTATTAACATACGAGGTCTGTCCAGGAGGTGTTCAGCCATGTAACATGAGAAGCAGACATTTATTGAAGGACATACAGGACACAAGAAACATTGTATGTGGGACAGTGACGCCTCAGTTGCCTTCAAAGTAGGCATCTTGGGACCTCACACAGTTCTCCGAATCACCATCAGCTGCCGCATCATGCTTTCCTGAATCTCATCAGTGGTCTGAAAAATCTTCCCTTTCATGGGTGATTTTCGTTTGGAGAAAAAAACAAAGCCACAGGGCATCAAATCTGGGCTGTAAGGGGCTGAGTCACCTGGGTGATTTGATGTTTCACCAAAAAACTGCAACAGACATGATGCATGAGTGGGCACATTGTTGTGATAAAGCTGCCAATCACCTGTTGCCCACAGCTTCAGCTTTCTGAATCATATGAATAATTTCTGTGGAGGAATGTTTAAGCTCAATGTAAAATTTGATGCAGATTAATTGCTCTATTCATAGTCATTTTGAATGCCATGGCCACACAGTACACATGCTCACTCAGTGGCATCTACCGCCCCCACTGACTAGCACAGTGAAGTCGTCATTGTTCACACATGCGCATTCCAGTCCACTCTCCTCGGCTGCCAGGTCACATCGATGTAGTGCAAACCGTTCTTGTTATATTAACAGTGGCTGGACTTTTTTCTGGACAGACCTCATATACGGAATCATTTCCTTTGAACTAAAAACTCATCTTTTCCTTCTGATATTAATACAAATTCATCTATTTGGGGGAGACCCTAAAAGTATTGAGACCGCCATGCCAGTGGCTAGGCAGGCTGGCAGGGCCTAGCGGGCATCTGGCCTCTGTGGGAACCCTGCTGAGCCCCAAGTCCTGTGCACTTGCCTCTTGTCTGAGCAGTTGAGGGCTGTGGCCACGTCTCGGCTTGGGGGCAGCTCTGTCTCTGCACCTGCACATGGTTGCTGCAGGCCTGGGACTCCCTGTCCCCTGTCTGCACCTGCCCCGGCCACTGCACCCCCGCTCAGAGGCATTGCCCGCTGTCTCCTGGGCAGAGGGCTGCTACTGCCTGTCACTAACTGGGCCCCTCCACTCTGCGCAGGTCAGAGGTCGCTGGGGGGCTCAGAGCCTGTCACCATTCCAGGCTGCCTGGCACGCTCCCCGTCCCTGCACTCCTCGTCTTCCCTGTCCACCTCCCCGCTCAGCTCGCTCTCCCAGCCTCTGCCTGGGCCTCTTGTCTCCTCGGCTATGACGCCCCCCCAGCAGCCACCATCCCTCAAGTCGGAGCCCAGGGTGCTGGGCTCCTCAGCCTCGACCTACAACTCCCTAGGTGAGCTGGGGTTCACGGGGGAGGGGCCGCCCTACAGTGACAGTTTACTGTTGGGTGAACCGAGGTGTGAGTGGCTGCCCCCACTTTGTTGCCCTCCCGTTGAGGGATCCGCCACACTGCCCTGTACACTCGCTGTGGTGTGGGCCTTGGCGTTTCTCCCAGGCGACCCCTTGCCTTTGCCTGTGCCTCTGCCGGTTCCGCCGCGGTGCCCCGGGGGCACAGGGTGTGCTCGTTGGCCCCTGCGGGCCTCGGCGTGCGGTACAGCCCGCCTGGCTCGCACACGGGCAGCGCAGTCCCTGCGGCAGCGGAGGTGCGATGCCTCAGAGACCCGACACAGGGCAGGCGGGTTTGGGGGAACAGAAGACAGTGCTATTTCTTGTTTTACCTTGTTCCTTCACTGGAAGGTTATTTTACGTAACCCGTCATCCTTTAAAAGAGTAAGTATATCTTTAAAATACCTGCTCAGTTCCTAAATGGTCATGCACCATATGCCAGCTTCTCAGTCAGCAAGGGACCTCATCTTCTGAGGGGGTCCTACGCGATTGCAGTGGAGCTGGATTTTCTGTGGGAGATGGAAGGGTGTGTGGTTCAGGAGGGATTTTTTCTCCTGGGCTGAAACAGGTCAGTGACAGTGCCCTGACCAGGGGTCGAACTGGCAACCTTTGGGTTCACAGGCTGGCACTCAGTCTGCTGAGCCACACCGGCCAGGGCACAACACCCTCTTTTTAAATGAACACCACACAGTTCCTTCGACTTGCCACTGCTCCAAAGCCACAGCACCCGGACAGCCCTGTGCTGCTTCACTCCCCACCTCCACCTCCACTCCCGCCAACCCTCGGGCCGCCTGTCCCTGCCTCCTGCCTTTCCCTCCCTCCTGCTGTCACTGTTGTGGGGAGGCCCACCCCACCCCACCAGTCCCACCCCGTTGCTGTTCACTCAGCAGCCCCCCGCAGCTTCGGTGCTCCGTTTCTGACCTGCCAGAAGGGAGCAGGGCAGGGCGTGCGGGGCGGTGTTCACAAGTCTGTGGCAGTGCACAACAGTAGCCTAGGCCTCCACGGTCACTCACCGCCCACCCACAGCCACTTCCCGTCCTGCAGCCACTGTTCATGGTGAGGGCCATGTACAGGTGTATCATTTTTTATCTTACTAGTTTTTTAGATTTAGTTTCTTATTTTTTAAGAGGGGAAGGGAGGGAGAGAAACATCAGTATGTGGTTGCCTCTCATGCACCCCCTACTGGGGACCTGGCCCTTAAGCCAGGCATGTGTCCTGACTGGGAATCAAACCGGTGACCCTTTGGTTCACAGGCCGGTACTCAGTCCACTGAGCCACACCAGCCAGGGCTCATCTTTTACCTTTTATACTGTATTTTTACTGTACCTTTTCTTTGTTTAGATATACAAAACCTAACCATTGTGTTACAGGCACCTACAGTACTTGGTACAGTGACGCGCCGCACAGTCTTGTAGCCTTAAAGCAGAAGGTTCTGCCGTAGAGCAGGGGTGTCAGACTCATTTTCACCGGGGGCCACATCAGCCTTGCGGTCGCCTTCAAAGGGCTGAGTGTAATTTTAGGTCTGTGTAAATGTAACTACTCCTTAACTAGGGACAAGGAGCTTGGTGTTGCCACCAGGTAAAAACAAGGTTCCGGGCCGGACAAAACAAGGTGGAGGGCAGATTTGACCTGCAGGCCTTGTGTGTGCCACCTGTGCACCTGTGCCTTAGAGCCTGGGGGTGCGGTAGGCCGCACCATTTAGGTTCGTGTAAGTGCAGCCTGCAGTGCTCAGTGATGAAACTGCTTAATGATGCATTTCTCAAAATACCTCCTGTTGTGACATGTGGCTCTATGAACAGGGGTCACTTTTCCCTATGATGGGAGCTCTTTAAGCAAAAGCTCTTTGGGGGTCTCAAAGTCCTACATGTGTGAAGGATTCCTAGGAGCAGAGTGTGCGAAGTGCTGCTCCACACAAGGCAGCCACAGAAACGTTGAATTTCTTTTCTGTTTAAACCCTGCAGGGGGCCGGAAGGGGGCCTGGGTGGACGATCAGGGGCAACAGCCTTGTCAGTGGAGCCCCCGAGGTCCCAGAGCCTGCCTGAGAGCTGTCTGTGATGTCTCAGCACGCCTGGGGCTGATACCTGTCTCCTCCGCACTCAGGTTTGAATGGTGTCCCTGGGAGCATCTGGGACTTTGTTTCCGGCAGTTTCTCTCCCAGCCCATCCCCCATTCTGAACGCTGGCTCCGCGTCCTCTGCAAGTGCAAGTCCCAGCTGTGCTGAGCTAGCTCGGGTCAGGCGGCAGCTAGAGGAAGCCAAGAGGAAGATCAGGCAGTGGGAGGAGTCCTGGCAGCAAGTGAAGCAGGTGAGTTCTGGGGAGGGGCTGGGACTCAGGGAGACTCTTGCGCGTGCAGGACGCCCTCCCCCCCACGCCAGCCTCTGCAGCCTCCTGGGTTTCAGGCCTGTGACGCATGGCAGCGGGAGGCCAAGGAGGCGAAGGAGCGTGCACTGGCGGCAGACAGTGCCCGGCAGCTGGCACTGCAGAAGAAGGAGGAGGTGGAGGCCCAGTTCAGGCAGCTGCAGGAGGAGCTGGAAGGCCGGGGCATGTCCACACTGCCTGGGCTGCGGGGCTGCAGCGACATCGGTGCCATCCCGCTGCCCAAGCTGCATTCGCTGCAGAGTCAGCTGCGCCTGGATTTGGAGGCGGTGGACGGGGTGAGTCCTGGGTTTGGTTCCAAGGTGCTTGATGTCTGTCCCTGGCAGGGTGTGTGTGACTGGGGCCTGGCCTGGCGCTGCCACTTCCTATGTGGGCCCCTCTCATCCGACTTCAGTGGCAGCTCATGCTCTGCTCCAGGGAGTGTGTGTATCACCTCTCCTGCCAGGCTGGCCCTGTCCTTCCTTTCTGGAGCCTTCCACGTTTATCCCCTCCTGTGCTCTCATGGATAGAATGGACACCCCTCTTGCCCCACACAGTTGGAACCATGGTGTATGTCTGAGGTATGTCACTGAGGTCACCCTCCATGGTCACTGGTCACCTCCTTGCCTGATTTCATTCTTCGTTTTTTTTCTGGAGTAGCACAAAACCCACTGTTTTCAGCTCAGCTAGAAGCTCCTTCCACACCAGGGCATTTTTTTAGAACTCAGAGCATCTAGAAGGTTCCACAGCCCTGCATCTCAGCACTCCCCCCTCACTCTGTTGACTGGCCACGGTCTGGCTACAAAGCACACACCTGCTTCACCTGAGGTGCCATCTCCGGGCTGTGGCTGTCTCCCTGGCTAAAGGGCTGGGTCTCGGACCAGGGCCCCACTAAGCCCAAATCTTGGCACTTGCCAGCCACCAGCTGTCAGCCTCAGGTCATAGGCCTGCACTGTGGCCTGCCCCCCACCCTCCCAACAGGCTTGGCCTCCCAGGAGCCAGTCCTTTGCTTGAGGGGCTCATGAGAAAGCAGGGCCAACCCCATCTTTGTGTTCCTGGGGTGACCCCTGGCACAGGTGTCCCACCCCAGCCCTGAGTCTTCTGGTGCTAGCCAGGGGGCAGTTACCTTTGCGCATTCTTAAGTCACTTTGGGGTAAGCTGGGGGCCATTGGTGGGGTGGGGCCCTCAGCGACCCCAACTTCTTTTGCCCTCAGGTGATCTTCCAGCTCCGAGCGAAGCAGTGTGTGGTGTGCAGGGAGCAGTCGCGGGGCGCCGTCCTGCAGCCCTGCCAGCACCGCGTGCTCTGCGAGTCCTGTGTGGCCAGCGCACCCGAGTGCCCCTACTGCGAGGGCCAGCCCCTCCAGTGGTGACGGCAGCCGTGGCGGCCTCACTTCCTGGTGCCGCCGACGTCGGGACCCCGGCCCTGAGCTGCACCCACGGTTCCATGGTATTCTCGCAGACCTTAAAGGCAGACACACAGCACCTACCTGCCCACTGCCCAGGGTCCGGACGGGCACAGTAATTATTACACGGGGTGTGCAGTCCTGACACTACTGTGACCACGTCCTGGGAACTCGCGTCCCGGCCGAGCACTTTTGTAAATTGAGGAATTTAAATGGACAGGCTAAGTTGCTATAAGCTGCTTTCTAGGTTCATGTTTTTTTTTAATACGCGATATGAAGCTTTGTATGTGTACTGTGAACTTAAAATATTTCTTATCGGTTTATTGTTAATTCATAGTATGGTAAATATTATTAGATTTCATATTCTGAAATTAGTACTTATGAAATGAGCATTATCTAGTAGTGAGAAATGCCTAGGATTTTTATAGGTTTTAAATGAAGTGGAAACAAATATTTATAGCAGAGTGATTATTGAAAGACATACATTTAGATGTTTTTAATTTTATGAAAGGACCTGTTCCTAAACGCGTGCACACGCACACTTACGGAATTTTATTTCCCCACACCGAGAAGTGAGGGAGCTCAGTCACGTGTCTGTGACCCGGGGCCGCTCTCTCCAAGTGCCTGAGCCTTTTGAAAGAAGTGAAGGGAATGGTTCATTCAGTTTTATTTTCTCCCTTGAAACTTCGTAAGACAATTTGATACTGGTTAAAAACGGGCAACCAAGGGAGTGTGTTCATTTTAGAGAGCTGGTTTTGAGTCTCATGGGCAGCAGCGCCCCCTGCCTCCCTGGAGCCGGCTGCCAGGAGTCGCAGCTGGCCCACAGGCCCCCCCATAACCCCACGGCCATGTGGACTCCTGCCAGCAGCACGGGTTCACCCATCTTCAGCGCGTTTGACTTAAGGGCAACACTTCTGACACTGTCATCCAATCTGCATCCAGGTATTACCGGTTGTTTGTGAGGACTAGGCCGCTGTGCTGGGGCAGGGCTGCCCTGAGGACCTGGCTCTGCCGCAGGCCCCCGGCCCCCAAGTAGCAGCCTGGCTTCAGGGCCACAGCAGAAGTGCTCCTGGGGACGGGTCTGATTTTAATGACTCAAATCTTCTTTGGTCTGTAATGGGTCTTTTTTTCTAGACCTCTGGCAAGTATAAGATGCCTGTCATTTACCCAAACTGTGCTCTCAGCGAAGCAGATCTAGGCTGCGGGAGAGAACCTTTGCAGAACCTGCCGCTGGAGGGGCCGGAGCAGGTGCTGGCCCCTCTGGCCGGGAAGTGAACACCCGTGTTCTACTTGCTTGGGGCTTTGCCAAAGACTTTTAGTAGCATTTTTAAAGTGCAAAGTGACTAGGCAAAAATTTTTATCAGTGACTAAATTAGAATGTATTTACTGTAGTAAGAAGTTTAAAACATTTTTTAACATAAGACAAACTGATAAAATCATTTTAAGGTGGCCCCATGACATTCCGCAGCTGGTGTGCTGCTACTAAAGGTTAACTATTGACTTGGTTTTAGTGAGTATGTTTTTAATTATAGTGATGATTTACTAGCTCTTAGAAGTTACGTATATTTTGTGCTATTGTTATCACTGTTTAAAATTATTTTTATTAGTATTTATGCACTTGTTTCCCATTCCAGGCCTTTGGCCTTTTTTGGGATAACAGGAAAGTGTTTATTACTGATATCTAGCCTAGACATTTTCAGATTATAAACGATTAAGAACAATTAAGCTTTAGGTCTATTTATAAGCTACTCTGGTCAGTTCTGTGGAGTCTGGGGGCTGGCGTGTTGTGCTCACAGGGGTCCCACAGCGGGGCGCTCACCCTCCTCAGGGCGGGCCTGGCTCTGAGAACACCTGTGGTGGAAAGACCAAAGAACCCAAAGAACCACCCAGAATGGAATTCTGAGGGTGGCCCAGCGCTGGCAGGGCTGTCGCTGGGGGTCCGTCCCCTGGGGGCGCTGCCCTTGGGGTACTCTGTTTCTGTAGTAGCCCTGGTCTCCTGGGGGAGCTGCACTTGGCAGGCCTCACAGGATGCGCTGGGGCCAGGCTCTGCCTTGGGGGGTCTCACCAGCTCACCTCTGGGTGAGGAGAGCAGGTGCCGGGTGGAGTGGCAGAGGCCGGGTGGCGCAGCTCTGGTGTTCAGTATTAGTGGTGACACTCTGTCGCCATACCACTCATGTAATGATCAGGAGACCTCAACTCAGTGTGAATGCTTCATGTGGGTAATTTATGGAAGCCCCCAATCTGTATGTTTGTTCTGAGTATTTAGATGAGAATGTTACTGGAATGGAACTTTCGTAACCCAGAAGGTAGTATTTATAATGCACAATCATTTACTTGTAGTGAATTGTTTAAAGTTAACACTTGTTTAAATTTTTTTACACTATAGCATTTATGCAATGGTTTACAGAATTCATGGAATTATTTTTATCAGTATGGGAATTAAAACTTTGAATCTTTATTTGTCCACATCTCCATGTATAACCCTGAGGGCCACTGGCCTAGAGGGCAGAGAGGAAGCCCGTCCTCTGCCTGTAGTGTGCTTGTCCCGGGACTCCTCACCCTGCACTGTGGCCGGGCCTGCTCCTCGTTCCTGCTTCGGGGTGCCAGTCTGGTTGTCTTCCTCCAACCCAGGTCAGAGGCTGTTCCCAAGCAACCCTGGGTTGCCTGGTAGCTGCTCTGCAGTTCTGTCTGTGGGTGTCTTGGAGCCCAAGTGCTCAGAGATGGAAGTTTCTGCCAAAATACCAGGAGGACAGGTCAGGGCCCAGCTCACAGGCAGCAAGTCCCAGGGTGGGGCCTGGCCCCTCCGCCGTGCACAATTTACCCGAAGGATTGCTGTAGGGGATGCCGTGTTGGGTCAGCACACTTCTAAGTCTTTTAACCTCCTTCGACAGTTCCTTATGTGCCTGTAACGGGAATGTGAAGGGAAGGTCAGCCCTGGGCTGGAGGCTGTCTGTGTGCAGGGCAGCCGGCACCCCTCCGCACCTTACTGCAGCTCTCCAACGTTTCAAACACTGGGCCCTGAATACCACCTTCCTGTTGTGCTGATTCACTTTCTTCTGGGGTCTTTAAATAGCCAGCGTCCTCAAAAAGGGCCCTGAGTAACTTCTCATATCCCTGCAGGTAAAGGAAAAAGGACACCCAGTTCCTGGCCATGTTGCACCCAGTCAGGACGTACCTAACCCCAGCACCTCACCTGGGGAGTGATTAGTTCGTCAGCCAGGTCCTGTTCCACCTGGTCCCACTTCTGCTGCAGGGCCATGGGCAGGGCTGGGTACACTGAGATTCAACAGAACCCAGACTCAGCTGAGCCCCTCTGCCCCACCCCCCACAGCCCCAGCATACTACCTAACAAGGAGTGGGGGTGGCAGACGAGGGGTGTCTCGAAGGTCAGTGCATACACACAGGTGCTTGGCTCAGACACATGAGCTAATCGGTTGCTTTTTCCACAGGTAAGCTCCACCTGCAGGGAAACCTTGGTTGGTGGGTGGGTAAAGCGGGGGACCCTCTTCCAGGTCCCCTCCCACAGGGCCCCACCTTGCTTTGCCGGCTCCGGGAGTGGCAGGAGTCACCGTCCCTCATCCACATGCCCCTGAAGGTGTTGTTGGCAATTTCCCACTCGTGCCAGATGCTGGGGAGGACCGGAACACAAAGTTGGGGTGGGTGGGGGGCACCACTCCATGGGGCCTGCAGCGCGACATGCTTGTCCCCGTGCCCAGCTCACCCGAGGATCCCGCTGTAGGCGTTCCAGCGGAAGGTCTGCTCGTGCTGGGTCACATTGTGGAATGGGCAGAACTCGTACTTGTACCTGGGGGTACAGCGGCTGTAAGGGGCGTCCCAGCCCCTCCCCCTACCACCCCACTCCTCACTCACGTGGACTCCACCAGGCTGAAGCACTTGCCAGAGAGTCTGAAGAGATGCACAGGCCCTAGGAGAGGAGAATGCAACATACAGTGTCCAGTTTAAGAGCAAGCTTGCAGGCCAGGCAAAAAAAAAAAACTACCCACAAAACAGGCTGCTCAGGAAAAAGGTGGGTTTAAGCTTTAAGAAGGGAGCATGAAAGCACGTGTGATGTCAGCAAAATCTCAGACCAAGGAAGCGCCAAGCTCGTTTCCCTGTGTGACACTGAAAGAGCACCAGAAGCTGGCCGGGCTGACCTTGGAGGGACTCTGGAACACAGGTACAGCAGCCAAGCGGACACCAAGAACGAAAGCACCTTCCAGCTGGTCGCACAAGTATTGCAGCATTTTCTCTTGCCCTGTGCCGACCCCACCCCCAGCGTGGCCACGGAGCAGGCCGACCTTGTCTCCAACATTCCAGCCTGGCTGGGGCTACCAGAGGACTGGTCCTGTTTTTCCTGACTCAGACCTCAGGTGGAAATGCGGGCACTGCTCATGAAAGCTGTGGGGGCCTCAAGACTCAGAAGTTTGGGGCTAGAGGTTATGGGGAGACGCAACAGACCGTGTAAGGCCCAGGGAGAGGCTGGGTGAAACTCAGGAATAGAGACACTCAAGAACAGCCATGTATGTGCCTGCAGATGCACCTCAGGTTGCTGTACCCTAGGCTCAGGGTGTGCCCAGCAGTTGATGAAGATCTGCTCCAGTGCAGAGCCAGTCTGCAGACAAGCGGTAGAGGCGCCTTTTCTCAAAGAACCATTTTTCAATAAATTATTGCAAGGTATACAAAGGAACAGGAAAACACCTATTTGTAGGCAAAACCCAGGAGAGCCACCCCAGGAAAAGTCCAAACACTGGACTAACTAAAGACTTTTAATCAACTATCTTCAAATGATACGTAGCAGAGATAAAAATTATAGAAAGAACCCTGACCAGTGTGGCTGCAAAGCAAAAGGTGCCAGTTTGATTCCTGGTCAGGGCACATGTCTTGGTTGTGGGTTCAGTCCCTGGTTGGGGCACGAGCAAGAGGCAACCAATTGATTTTTCTCTCCCTCTCCTTCTCCCTCCCTTCCCCTCTCTTAAAAAATGCTGAAAGAAAACACATTAAATAAAACAAAATTATAGAAATCAAAAAAATCCTGGAGATGAAAATGCAAATGAAATGAAAAAATCACATGAGGGATTTCACAGCAAATCTGAGCAGACAGAGGAAAGAATTAGTGGCCAGAACTCAGAGTCCTGGGGGACGCATCATGGGAGTTCCTGAAGGAGAAGAAAGGGGCAGAGATTAAGGAAATGACTGTCAAAATCATCTGAAAATCCGTCTGATAGAAGGCATGCCTCTACAAATCCAAGAAGCTCCAAGTATAACGAACTCAAACTCACACCGAGACACAAGAAACAAATGCCAAAAACCATGTCCTGAAAGCAACAGGTGACTTGTTCTCAGTAAGATTTCCAGCTGATTTTTCTGCAGAAACTGCAGAGACCAGAAAACACTGGGAGTGAAAACGCAGGGTTCTATATCCAGGAAAAATATCCTCCAAAAATGAGGCAAATAAGAGCTGGAGAGGTTCACTGTTGATTAGACTGCCCTACAAAAAAATGCTGAAGGGGGTCCTTCAGGATGCAAGGCCTACAAAAACCTCCCATAGAGGGCAAACTACAAAGCTGGCACTGCAATTTTGATTTGTACATATACAGAATTTGAAAGATGCATAAAAATTTTTAAATGTCAGCAAGTGCACAAGGTTTAAAGGTAATTTGTGAAAACAGTAACGGTGGAGAAACAGCTGAATAGGAGTATTTATATGCAATTGAAGTTAAGCTGGTATTGATGTAAATTCAAATCAGACTAGAAAAACTTGAGGAGGGCACCAGCAGGGCCACCTTTCCACTGCGTCCTCATGTGGCTGAAGGAAGGGTCGAGCACCTCTCTGGAGCCCCTCTGTAGGGCAGGAATCCCGTTTGTGATGGCTCTGCCCTCAGGACTTACGCACCTCCCAAAGACCCCACCTCCTACTGTCATTTGAGGGGTTAGGATTTCAACATAGGAATTTGGGGTGACAGAGACCACAGCAGGTGTCTACAGCAGGCACTTTCACAGAGCGAGAGGATGGCAGGTGCCAGGCCCAGGATTAGGGAATGAATGCATGGTCAGCGTCTGACAGAGACAGGTTCCATTGGCAGTCACGGGGTTCCAGGGACGAACGGTGCCGACGCTGCACAATGGCGTGCACGCGCTCGCCGCCTCTGCACTGCACACCTAACTGCGGCTGAGCTGGTGGGGGTTTTGTACACTTTACTACAACAAATGGGGGGTTCACGTTTTTTTTAGGCTTGTGAAACAACAAAGCCCCAGAAGGTTAAGTCACAAAATAACAAAATAAAAACAGTGATACTGGCATAAAAAATTGACATGGATGGAATAAAATAGCCCAGGCATAAGCCCATACGTACATGGCCAATTAACTGACGACAAAGGAGCCAAGAAACAGGAACATACAGCGAGGAAAGGGCGGTCTCAAGAGATGGTGAGACTGCACAGCCACACGCAGAAACATGAAGCTAGACTGTTGCTTCCAACATACATAAAAATTAGAATGAATTAAGAGCTTGAACATAAGACCCTAAACCATAAAACACCTGGCAGTAAGGACAAAATATAGGCAGTAAGCTTCTTGACATCAGTCTTAGCAATTATTTTTTAGATCTGACTAAAAAACAAAAGTAAACAAATGGGATATTAAACTAAAATCTTTCTGTATAGCAAAGGAAACCAACAAAATGAAAAGGCAACATACTAAATGGGAGAAAATATTTGTAAATCATGTATATCATGTAAATCATATAGAAGGGGTTAATATTCAAACTATATAAAGATTTAATACAATTTGCCCTGGCTGGTGTGGCTCAGTGGATTGAGCACCAGCCAGCCTGTGAACCAAAATGTTGCTGCTTTGATTCCCAGTCAGGGCACATGCCTGGGTTGTGGGCCAAGTCCCCAGTAGGGGGTGTGCAAGGAGCAACTGATCGATGTTTCCCTCCCTTTCTCCCTCCCTTCTCCAAAAATAACTAAATAAAATCTTTAAAAAAAAAAAAAGATCCAGTTAAAAAATGGGCAGAGGCTCTGGACAGACATTTTCCCAAAGAGAATGCACAGACGGCCAACAGACACATGCCAAGATGCTCCACAGCACGAATCACTAGGAACAGGCAAATCGAGACCACATGAGATATCACCTCACACCTGCTGGAGTGGCTGCTACTAAAAAGATAAGAAATAACAAGCGTTGGCAAGGATGTGGAGAAGAGGGAAGCCTTAAACCTTGCTGGTGGGAGTGTGCACTGGTGCAGCCACTGTGGAAAACAGTGTGACGGTCCCTCAAAAATTACAGCTACCATATGATGCAGAAATCCCACTCCTGCATATTTACCCAAAGAAAACAAAAACACTGATTTGAACAAGTATTTTCCTTATGCTCACTGCAGCATCATCTGTAATAACCAAGGTATGGAAGCCGCCTAGTGTACGCCAGTGAGGGAATGAACAAAGATGATGCAGTGTGCACATGCAGTGGGAGTTAGGCACAGAAAGGGAGGAAATCTTGCCGTGATGTCCTCGATTGTGCTAAGTCAGAGAGAGATAAGTACCATATGCTTTCACTTACATGTGGAATTTTTTAAAAAATCCGCAAAGCTCATAGATACAGAGCACAGATTTTTGGTTGCTAGAGGCAGGGGACGCGGGGGGCGAAATGGGTGACGGGGTCAACAGTACACAAACTTCCAGGTGTAGAGCAAGCCCATGGCGGGGATGTGGTGGGCAGCACGGTAACTGTAGCTAACACACACTGTACTGCGTATTTGAAAGTTGCTGAGAGAGCAGATCTTAAAAGCTCTCACCACAAGAACAAAACTAGCGACGTATGTGATGGAAGTGAACTAGACTCATTGTGGTGATCATTCTGCAGTAAGTACAAATGCTGAATCATCATGCTGTACACCTGAAACTAATGTTACGTGCCAATTATGCAAAAAAACAAAACCCCACACAACAAACAGCCTCCTCGGGAGCACAGTGCAATGGCAGGGGCAGGAACAGGAGCACCGAGCGTGCCTGTGTGTGCCTGTGTCCGGGGCTTTCCGCGGTGGCCGTGTGCACCGGTTCTCATGCTCAAACATGAAATGAAAAGGGTCCCTACAGCTGAGACCAAAGGGGATGAGCCAAACTGTGTACAATCAGCCACATCGCCTCAGAGGGAAAAGAGTCACTCTTAGTGATTTACGAACACGTACTTTCACGAGTTAATAGTAATATCATCTTAAGAGTTTTGGAGTCATCATACATGTGCTTTAGAATACAGCAAATAACTCTGCAGATGATATTAAAAGCCACTTCAGCTGATATGAGACTAAACTTCGAGGAGGCGGAACCAGAACACCCTGCAGAAAACATCTGAATGACTGAGAACATAAAGGACTGAAGGAAGGGGGTGCATGGCCAGTGCATGAACGGAGAGAGCGCTGACTCCTGTTTGTGCAGCTCTGCCGAAGGGTTGGCCCCGCTGGCACCACTGCACGGCTAAGGCCAGACAACCCACCAGTCTCACTGGCGGTAGGAACTGGGACAGCAGAGCTGACCCAGCCATTGGGAAGTCAGGAGCCATATCACAAAGGAGTGTGCCACAGGATGTCCCCAAACTCTGCATACAAACTCTGCGTGTGTGTCTGGCTGAACCCTGTGCACATGCGTCTGGGGAAAACGGCACAGTCCAGCGAGAGCTGTAAGGCCAGGCAGGGCCTGTGTATGAAGTCAGCCTAACCATGCACTGAAAAAACAATGCTCTTCAAGGGAGGATAACAGAGTCCACAGCTGGGAGTGTTTCAAAAGCATCAGACCTACGAGGAGGAGGAGATGTGAACCACATCCTAGAGTGGAGGCAGTCACCAGGGTCCGACCCAACACGGCACATGTGCTGGAAGTTGAGAGGATTTGAAAGCACCTATTACAACTATATTCAAGGGCATGAAGTAAAATACAACAGATAGATAGGAAATCTGAATATAAATTAGAAAAAGATTCTAGAATTTCCGGAAATTCTAGAAATAAAAGTCAGAAATAATTAGCGATTTAAATGCAGCAATATATAAAACATATGTACAGTTGACCCGTGAACACGGGCTAGAATTTCAAGGGTCTGTCCACCCTTGGGTCTGTGCCTGGCTGTGGGTGCCAGGCACAAGCCACCCACAGCCAGGCCATCTCCGCTCACCAAATCCCCGCCCCTCTCCCACCCCTTCCCCGGAACCTCCCACCGCTGTCTGTCTACGAGTGTCAGCTGTACGTCCCACCTGCGTGGAATCACATGGTTCTTAGCTTTTTCTGGCTTATTTTACTTAGCATAACGGTATTCTCAAGGTCACAAATGGCAGTATTTCATCTTTTCGTATGGCTAAGTAGTACGCCATCGTAGGCGTGCACCACAGCTTCTTCATCCAGCCCTCTACCAAGCACACTCGGGTTGCCTCCATGTCTTGGCCACCGTGAATAGTGGCGCGACCAACACGGGTGCGTATATCTTTGCTAATACGCGTTTTCCAGGTTTTCAGGTAGATACCCAGGAGAGGGACTGCTGGGTCACATGGTAACTCTATTCATTTTCTGAAAAACTGCTGGACTGTTTTCCAGGGTGGCGGCACCAGCCTGCGTCCCACCATCAGCGGACGAGGCTCCCCTTTCCTCCGCAGCCTCTCAACGTTCGGTATTCCATCCCTCATTGAGAACACATGTTCTAACAGCTGTGAGGTGGTATCTCATCAGAAGCCAGCTGCCTCTTTATTTTGTTGTCAGTTTCTTTTGCTGTCCAGAAGCTTTTAGTTTGTGAGGGAGCTCCCTACATGACTTTAAATGTAAATTACATTACTTTAAATACAAACGGCTTAAATGCTCCAATAAAAAAACACGGTGGCTGAATAAAAAACATGACCCATTAAAAGCTGCTGATGAGTCAAATTGAAAGACACAGTGAAAAATAAAGGGCTGGAAAAAGATATTTCATGCAAATAAACACAAAGAAAGAAGGGCACACTCAGTTGAAACAGACTTGAAAACAAAACATGTAAAAAAAAAGACAAAAACATTACATAATTATAAGGGAGTTAATTCAACAAGAGGATACAACAATGGTGAGTGTCTACACACGCAACTCGGCAGCACCTAACACAGGGCGGGGCCGCAGAAGGGCTGCCACGGTGTGTGGACCGCGGTGCACAGTCAGTGAGGAGGAATGCGGGAGTAAAGTGCGGTTCCCAGCACACACAACCGTAAACCTGCTTTTGCTGCAGCCTGTATATGAAGCAATTATTAGTGGGCACAGAGGGAGAAACCTATAGTAATAAAATAATAGCAGGGCATTTTAATACCCTACTCACATCCATGGACAGATCAGACAGAAACTCAATAAAGAAATAATGGTCTTAAAAGTCACATTAGACCAGGCTGACTGAAACATTTACAGAACACTTCATCTAAAAACTTCGGAATGCACATTTTTTCCAAATACACATGGAACATTCTCCAGGAGAGAAGCCTCACTATGGTCAAGAACACCAATCATTTCAAGCACCTTTGTCAACCACAATGGCAGGAAACTAGAAATCAACTACAGGAAAAGACTGGAAAACTGCAAATACCTGGAGACTAAACAACATGTTGCCAACAGACCAAAGAGGAAATTAAACAGGAAGTCAAAAAACTATTTTGAAACAAGTAAAAATGAAAATGTAAGTTTTCAAAATGTATGATGTAATGGGGTGCTGAGCTAGAGGTCCCCAGTAAGGGGGGATAACCCCCACTCACCTGGCTGGGGGAAGTGGCAGTGGTGCGGGGGCCCCTGAGAGTTACTTTGCATATCTGAAGACACTGGCCAGTATTTGGTGATGTTCCAGTCTGTGCCAGCCAGGGAGATGGGCTGGACTCTGACTCTTGATGTAGCCAGCTATGCCTGCAAGAGGGGCTCGGAGAGGCTCCTCAGTCACGGGGCCACACCTGCCTGGACTAACAATGGCAGCTGAGAAGGACAGGTGACATGGGGAAGGGCAGATGTAACCCAGTGTGGGAGGGGTCAGAAATGGGGTTACAGGACGATCTGTGCCAAAAGTTAAACCCAAGTGTGGTGCAGTCATGAGCTCCTAACCATGTGGCTGGGGAAGGAGAAGCCTCTTCACCATGCAGCAGCCATGCGGGGTCTTGGCCATGCAGTTTGAAAGGATGCAGAAGGACCCCTCACCAGCCCACCATGAGGAGGGGCCATGCAGTTTTGGATTAAGAGCAGGAGCCCAGCTGAGCATGGACAACTGGGAGAAGCCAGAATACAGACGGAATCTGCCCAGCTGAGCTACGGACATCTGTTTCTTTTCCTGAGAGACGGCCCCCTGACTGGCCTGGCTGGGATGCGCGAGGCAGGGCTACGTGTGTGTGGGTGGTTTTTTTGTTTGTTTCTAAAGGGCATGGGATTTAACAGAATTCCACCATTATTCTGAACCTGTATAACTTTTGAATAAATAGTGCCCTTCCTCTTCATAAGACTCTGGCACTGGGGGTCAGCTTTTCGGTGAGGGGCGATCGAACCCAGAGGCCTAGAACCCAGACTGGATCTCTTACAACAGGCTGCAGCAAAAGCAGCTCTAAGAGGACATTCATAGCTGTACCAGCCTCCTCAAAAAGCAAGAAAAATCCCAAATAAACAATCTACACCACAAGGAACTAGAAAAACAACAAAAACCAAAATAAATAGAACGAAATAATTGAGATCAGAGTGGAAGTAAACAAAATAGAAATGTAAAAAACAACAGAAGAGATCAATAAAACCAAGAGCTGGTTTTAGGTGACAACATAAAACTGACAAACCTTTAGCCAAATATCACGGATAGAGCCCAAATAAACAAGCCACAAACAAACAGTTAAACTGGCACCACAGAAACAGTCGTCAAAGAGCACTGTGCCAGTCACACGCCGACACACTCAACAATCCTGAAGAAATGGACACATTTCTAGAGGAGTAACCTTCCACGGCTGAACCAGGAAGAAATACAAAATCTAAATTGACTAGCCATGAAACTGAAACAATAATAAAAAACCCAATAAATAAAAGTCCAAGAACAGAGAGCTTCACAGATGAATTCTACTCAACATTCAAAGAAGAATTAATACCTATCCGTCTTAAACTATTCCCAAAAAGCAAAGAGGAAGGAATAGTGGCTTCCAAACTCATTCTATGAAGCCAGCATTACCCTGATACCAAAACCAAACAAACACATGACAAAAGAAGAAAACTACAAGCCAATAACCTCGATGAACACAGATGTAAAACCTCCCCTATACTGAGTCACAGGTGTATAGGTCCTATTAGAAGGACCTATACACCTGTGACTCAGTGGGAGTCATCCCAGGGATGCACGGGTGACTCAACTGTCATAAGTCACTCAGCATGACACCTCACACGGGCAAAGTAAAGCACAAAAACTGCATGATCATACCAATAAATGCAGAAAAGCATTCGACAAAAACTGGGGTGGCCAAAAAGTCCGCACGTTTTTTCCGTACGATGGCTCTAGCAGTGCTCACTTGTCTTTAACTTCACTCAAAACGATTTCGTTAGGTTGTGTCGTGACAGCTGTCTATCAGCCTGCATTTAAAAAATACTTATCAGAATTGACTTTTTGTGCAGCCACCTTAATATTGAAGATGGAAGAAGATACACAGCATTTTCAGCATATTAGGCTCTATTATTTCAAGAAAGATAAAAATGCAACTGAAATGTAAAAAAAGATTTGTGCAATTTATGGAGAAGGTCCTGTGACTGATCGAATGGGTCAAAAGTGGTTTGTGAGTTTTCTTGGTACTACCGGCATTTTGGCCAAATAATTCTTTGCTGTGGGGCTGTCTGATGCATTGGAAGACGTTTAGCAGCACCCTGGCCTCTATCCACTAGAAGCCAATAGCTGGAGATAGCTGACATACTCAAAATGCCCAAATCAATAAAGTTATCAGTGAATTGAGAAATGTCTAAAAAAAAAAACCACACTCAAAAAACGAAGGAATAAACAAAACAGAAACAGACACAGATACAGAGAACACGGTGATGGTTGTGGGGGGCAGGTGCAGGAGGTTTTGGAGGGACCAGTAAAATACAAAATAACAAAATAGTAGGAAAAACCACTCAGAAATTAAAGTAGTAACTAAATATCTTTCCTCAAAGAAAAGGCCAAGTCCAGATGGCTTTATGGTGAATTTTCTCAAAGAAAGAAAGAAACAGCTTTCCAGCTCTGGCCCCAGACGCAGCAGCCGTCATGACGCAGATGCCCAAGAAGAACTGGATTGCCATCTATGAACTTTTTTAAAGGGGGGCACAACCATGGCCAAGAAGGATGAACACGTGCCCAAACCCCGAGCCAGCAGACAAGAGCGTCCCTGACCTTCACACCAGGAAAGCCGCACACTCTCTCAAATCGTGAGGCCAAGAGAAGAAACAATTTGCCTAGAGACATTTTTACGGGTACCTTAGGGACAAGGGTGTCTGGCATCTCCGAGATTACCCCCACCTGCCCTGAGATCGTGCCTGCCAGTTTGTGCCACAGCAGGCCTGAGACTGGCAGGCCAAGGCCCAAAGGACTGGAGGGCCCCTGACTCAAAAGACTCACAGGAGGGGAAGCCGACAGACACCTAACAGACTGTGTCCACTGTGCCCACTGGTGCCAACAAGAAAGCCGAGGCCAGGGCTGAGTCAGCAGCTGAATCCCAGTTTAGAGACAGATTCCGTCATGGACGTGGTCAACCACCTCAGTCAAGTTGGAGGAATTATTATGTGTTGAATTAACTTACGAACAAAAAATTAAAAAAAAAAGAAAAGAAAGGAAAAAAATAAATACCACCTCGCTTAAAGGACATGTGGGTACATGCCAAGCACACACAGCGTGTGGACCTTAGATACTGATGCAGACAAGCCAACTATTAAAAATTTATAGGCCCTGGACAGGTGGCTCAGTTACTGGAGCATCATCCCAAGCACCAAAAAGGCTGTGGTGTGGGTTCAGTTCCCAGTCAAGGGCACATACCTAGGCTGTGGGCTCCATCCCTAGTTGGGGCACATACAGGAGACGACCAACTGATGTTTCTCCCCGCTCTCTAAAATCAGTCAACATCGCCCTGGCTGGCGTAGCTCAGCAGATTGAGCACGGGCTGCGAACCAAAGCATCGCAGGTTTGATTCCCAGTCAGGGCACATGCCTGGGTTGTAGGCCACAGCCCCCAGCAACCGCACACTGATGTTTCTCTCTGTCTCTCTTTCTCCCTCCCTTCCCTCTCTAAAAATAAATAAATAAAAAATCTTAAAAAATAAATCAAGATCTTTAAAAAAATAAATAAAAATAAAATCAGTCAACATCCTTGGGTGAGGATTGAAAAGAATAAAATTCATGAGACAATTAGCGATATCTAAAACACTAAGGGGATTTTTGTTGATTGGTAAGGAATTATTACTTTTTAAAGAATGTGATGAAGATATTGTGGCTATGGCCTTAGGAGATACATACCAAAATGTTTACAAATGAAAGAAGTAAGACTTTGTTTCAAAGCAGCAAGGGCAGCTGAGAGAAAGGGTGAGCGCAGGGGCCGGATGACGATTCTTGGCACCTCACGTCACCCTCCCTTCACTTTTACAGACGCTTGAAATGGTCCATAACACAGAAAAAATATAAGGTTAAGGAAAAATCAAAAGTGAAAAATATGTATAGCAAGTAGTAAAACTGAACACAAGCAGAAACATATGAACCAAATTGCCAAGTCAAACTGGTAACAGAGAGCCCTGGCTGGTGTGGCTCGGTGGATTGAGCACCAGCCTGCAAACTAAAGGGTCGCCAGTTCAATTCCCAGTCAGGGCACATGCCTGGGTTTCGGTCCAGGTCTCTGGTGGGGGGGGTGCATGAGAGGCAACCACACATTGATGTTTCTCTCCCTCTCTTCCTCCCTCTCTTCCCCTTTAAAAATCAATAAATAAAATCTTAAAATAACAGGGAAAACAAAGATGTGCCAACTTTGTGCTTTGGTGAAAGGACAAAATGCCCCTTTTAGGCCCTTTTTACCAGCGCTTGCTTTCTCTCTCCTTCTGTAAGCCTGTCAGGCGTAGTTAACTGTAGTTTTTCTGAGCCTCTGTTCTCAGGACTGGGAAGATTACTAAAAGCATCCCTCACACAGGTGTTTTAAAACTCATGCAAACAGGACATGCCAGACCAGAGCACCCGGACCCTGAATCCAAAGATAACAGCAAAACAAACTGAAGCCTGCACTATCGGCCTCAAACCGCCTGATGGACAACTACATGCCATGACTACCCAGCTACCACCCCCACCCCCTTTTCTGATACAATAAAAACTCCCAGCCCCGACCCCTCAGGGCTGGTGCCATCTCTCCACACCCAGCCCTTTCCCTCTCCTGGGGAAGTCCAAGTGAGACTCTGCTCTCTGCATGGTCTTCTCTTTGTGAATTCCTGCACAGCCTGCGTCACCGGCCACCCTATCAGTTGGTTAGATACATTCTAAAATAAACAAAAAAACTCTCAAACCTCATTTTACAGTTAGTAGTAATACTGTTATTACAGTTCTAAAACCATCTTAATGTAAATTATACAAGAAAACAGTACATACATTTACGTGGTTAAGGAACCCACCTTTTCAGTGTTAGAGAAAAAGGAAGAGAAAGTAAAGGGAAAAAGAACAACATTACTTTTCAGTTAGAGACTAAAGTCATGTGGATTTCACTGATTCTTCCAGCATCAATACACACACAAGCGCTTTTTACTCTGAACTACTCCGTAACTGCGGACTTCCAAGAAGCTGCCTCGCCCCCACAGAGAGGCCTCTGCACCGCCTCCAGCTGCCCCCAAACTAATACTGCACACGACATCAGCCTGTCACCAAACCATGACATTGGTATTGGCATGGTACAATTAACTAGACAACAGACCTTACTCAGAAGTCACAGGGTTGTTATTGTTTTTTTTATTTTTATCCTCACCTGAGGATTTTTTTCACTGTTCTGAGAGGGAAAGGCAGTGGAAAGGGAGAGAGAGAAACACTGATGCAAGAGAGAAGCATCCGACTGATTGCCCCCTGCACACACCGGGACCAGGGATCATACATGCCCTGACCAGGATTTGAACTCACAGCCCTTCCGTTACAGGGCGGCACTCCAAACAACTGAGCCACACCGGCCAGGAGAGAAGTCACAGTTTTTCTGTGTACTTGGCACCAAGAAAAAAGTGGTGGTGCTGAGACGTGCCAGGCACAGGGCTGTGCACCTCTGTTACCTGAAAGCTAAGCACGGCTGAGACTTCTCTGTAGAGACGGAAACCAGAAAGTGATGGGTAGGGGCCTTGGAAAGGGACAGAGGAATTCTCTGGGAGATGGAATTGTCCTCTATTTTATTGCGGGTGGCAATTGTAGAGATATGCTCAACTGTCACACTTCATCAGACTGAACATGTTAATTATACCTCAATAAAAATATGGCTTAAATGGGAGCCAATAATGATATTTGAAAAGAAAAAAAAAGTAATGCTTTTTTTTTTTTTAAACCCTCACCCGAGGACATGCTTCTATTGATTTTAGGAAAAGCAGAAGTGGCATGGGGCGGGGGGTGGTGGGGTGCAGTCAGAGGGAGAAGAGGAGGAGGGAGAGAAACATGGACTGGCTGCCAATACACCCCAACCCAACCCGGGATCAAACCCACAACCTAGGCATGTGCCCTGACCAGGAATTGAACTGGCAACCCTTCCTTCCATGCACAGAACAACTGAGCCACACAGCCAGGGCAGGAATGCTTTTTCACCAGAGACCACTAGCTAGTAAGTGCAGAAGGCATGAGGAAAGAATCAGCTCTCTTCCCCCATCAGGCTGGAGTGTGAGGTACCTGGGGACAGTGTGTTCGCTGGAGCGGAAGAGGCTCCCAGGCAGCATGCTAGGAGCAGCGGGAGAATCCCACCTCCACAGGGGATAGGCCCTGGCAACACTCGCCCTCTGACTCGATGCCATATGTAGTCCACTGCTTCCCTAAGAGGAGTTCATGCCCAAACTACTTAACCTGCCTGTAGTCAAGCTCTCAGGCCTATTTTCCCACTTCTGGAACGTGAGCGTAAAGTAGAACAAGCTGAATGACGGCACAAACCAGACAAATCCAGATAGTCAAACATTCTGTAAGGCAATTGGCCTGACCCCTCCCTCAAAGTCAATGTCGCAGAATTTCTTTTAAAATGGAGGAGGGGCCCGGAGGGGATGGAGGGGACCTGTTCCATGTTAAGACTGAAGACACATAACTAACATAATGCACATGTGAGCCTTGGCTGATCCTGCTGCGGGACAACCGCAGAAGGCACTCCCGAGACAACGGGGGAATGTGGGCCTGGACTAGTTCTATCATAGAGTTACCACTCTTTTGTGGGGCTGGGATGGGAGAGCACATTGGAAATATTTAGGAATAAAGTAATGTGATGTCTACAACTGAATGTTGTCACATGGTTCAGCGAAATGAAAAGTTCACTTTTTAAAAAATGAAAACAGGAAGATGAAGTAATAAGCAGGCAAGATGTTAACTTGGCCTGAGGCAGAAAATGCTGGTGTTCCCTGTCCAGTTCCTGTTTTTCTGTGCAGTACCTTCCCTAATGAAAAGCTGGAACGGATCTGGTTAGAGTAAAAGCTCACATCTGTCCCCTCCATCTTCACTCTCATCCTACCACCCACTAATCCCCTCTGGCCCCGGGGATCCTTGCTCAAGGCCTTTACTGGCTGGATACTCCTTTCACTGGACCTGTCTTCCCACTCCCCCAGCCTCCATGTCTGTGTTTATCCCTCACTCTCTTTCCTCTTCTACGTTTGGACCAAAATGTCTTTTCCCGAGCTCCTTGTTTAAAACAGCAATGCCCTCAACATGACACTCTCCTCCCCCCCACACTCTACTTTTCACACCTACGGAGAATATGTGATCAGTCTACACTTTACCTACTTCTTTGTTTATTGCCTACCCCTCATTAAACTCTTAAGTCCACGAAGACAAGCATTGTATGTTTTGCTCTTTCTGTATCCCCAGCACAGATCCTGACACATATTCAATTCAAGAAAATATTGGGCCCTAGTTGATGTGGCTCAGTGGATTGAGCACCAGCCTGAGAACCAAAGGGTGGCCGGTTCCATTCCCAGTCAGGGCACATGCCTGGGTTGCCGGGCCACGTCACTGGTCCGGGGCATGCCAGAGGCAACCACAGGTTGATGTTTCTCTCCCTCTCTTTCTCTCTCCCTTCCCCTCCGTCTACAAACAAATGAAATCTTTAAAAGATACATTGGATTTTGTTTCTTACATTTAATTTTCATACACCAACCTAGCCACTTCCAGGATCCCGTCTTAGGAAACCACTTAAGAGGCAACCCCTACAAGGCATGTTCTTCACAGCCCTGTTTCTAATGACCAAACAAAAGCAATGAAATGCTTAACAATAACGCACTGCAAAGCCATCCTGCAGAATACCAAGTATCAAATGAAAACAATGAAGATCTACACCCATCACCATCAAGAGTTCCAAAACACACAATGAATGACAACAGCAAATTCGCAAACCAGGGTAGTAGTATTGTTTAAAAACAAGAACGCAAATGGTTCAACCCCAGGTTTTGGCACCCTCCCCCAAAAAACAAATCAATAAAGATTAAAAAACCCACAAAGATCACACACAAAAAATTGCTGCACGTTTTTTAACTTGTATACCTAGGCACGTAAATCATAAAAGCCATCTGGAAGGATGGACACCAAACTGTTAACAGAGACCACCTCCTAAAGAAGGAAATAAAGGACAAAGTCTGGAGGCAACTATTTAACTTGGTACAAGAAGGTTCTGGAATATTATCGCGCACTCAAAAACAACTTTAAAAGGCTGACAGGCCAATGCATAAGCCTCCAGGCCCTAGTTTTCAGGACCCCTAGCCTGCGACGCCATCCTTCGCTCCCTGCCCCTCTCGAGTAGGCTCTCGGGCGCTGACCATGTCTGACCAGGTCCACTCCGGAATCCAAGCCAGCTCCCTGCTCCCTCCCTGGCCACAAACACGTCTGGCGCCAGGGTGCCGCACTCACCAGAAACGGGTGACGGCTCTCTCTTGGGCTGCAGGCGACTGATCTGGGGCAGGAACGGGTTGTTCAACCTGCAGGAAACACTAGGGTCAGGGGAAAACCGGGCCCTAAGCCGCCCCTCGGCCCACCCCGCCGCGCCACGCGAGGCTGCTCACCCGAATGTGTTGGGCTCCTCCACCACTTTCATCTTGGCGGCGCGCGCGTACCCGGGACCTAAGTGGAACGGGGCGTGAGGAGGCAGGTGGGCAGCAGGGCGGGGGCGCGGGGATGGGTGGGGAGGGGGGATTCGGGATCGCAGGAGCGGCGCAGGGTCCGGGACACTAACCGTACGTTGCGAGCTCGAGCACGAGCAAGAAGCCGGCCAACCTCGCAGCCATCGCTCCCGGCGCCGGCCGAGCGCGCGGTCACGTGAAAACCGCCGGGTCACGTGAGAAGCGGAAATGGAAGTGGCGTTCAGCTCAGGATAGGGCGCTTGCCCGACTGCCCGCGGAGTGGCTCGCCCGCGAGTCCCGGAGGCCCTGCTGTCCGCTATGGGCCGCCGGAGGGCAGCGCGCGGGCCAGGGGCCGAAGGCGGCCACACTCGGCGTCCCGCGGGCCGATCTCTGGAAGCGTTCGCAGAGGAGGTGGGCGCCGCGCTGCGCGGTGAGTGGGGAGTGATCTGAGGGCAAGGGCGGGGCTGGGGTCGGAGGCCCGGGGTCGTCAGGCTGAGCCGTGCCTGACACCGGTCCCATTCTCTCCCCGGTGCAGCGTCCGTGAAGCCGGAAGCGGCCGAGGACGTGGACGGCCCGAGCCCGGTGCGGCTGCCTTGCACGCTGGCCATGTGGGAGCTAGGCCACTGCGACCCCCGGCGCTGCACGGGCCGCAAGCTGGCCCGCCTAGGCCTGGTGCGCTGCCTGCGCCTTGGCCACAGGTTCGGCGGCCTCGTGCTCAGCCCCATGGGCTCTCAGTACGTGTCTCCCGCTGACAGGTAGGCGCAAGAGGCCAGGGGAGGGGGTGGGAGTGGCCGGGGTGCCTGCATGGACTCTCTCGTTCTAATAAGCCCCGATTCTGGCGCATCATTCCTTTCAGGACCCATCTTTTTATATCTATTTGTCTGGCTTGCCCCAATTGCACAGGTGCAAACACAAGGCCCCTGGCCGAATCCGGCCCTCCACCTTGTTTTATCCACCTGGCACCTTATTTCTACCCGGCTGCAGGGCTGAGCTCTTGCTTAACTGTTAAGGGTAGTTACATTGGTACAGTCCTAAAATTACATTCAGCTCTTTGAAGGTAACCGCTAGGCTGATGTGGCCCCTGGTGAAAATGAGTTTGACACCCCTGCAGGGGGCCTATTGTCTAGCACAGAGCCCAGAATATATTAGATCTCAAATAAACAGTCACGTGAATAAGTGAATCTGTTCCAGTTACTTAGCTGCTTCAAAGCTTGGCCTATGTGGGCCCTCAGGGGTTATTTGAGGCAGTGGAATGATGTCCTTGTATCCCTAGTGAGGTCAGTCTCCAGGCACATACCTGTTCTAGGGCTATCACCAAGGTGGTGTTGGCTCCCAGAACCCTATGCTGCTCTTGGCAGGCAGCTGGTGGCACAGTCGGGGGTAGCTGTCATCGACTGCTCCTGGGCCAGACTGGAGGAGACACCGTTTGGGAAGATGCGGGGGAGCCACTTTCGGCTGCTGCCCCACCTGGTGGCGGCCAACCCCGTGAACTACGGCCGGCCCTGCAAACTGTCCTGCGTGGAGGCTTTTGCAGCCACCTTCTGCATTCTGGGTGAGCGTGAGGGCAGTGCCAAGGCCTGGCTGCGCGCCCAGCGGTGTGTTTTCTGCTGGCGAGTTCCAGGAGAAATGAAGGTGTGTGTGGAAGTGGTTGGGATGGACAGGCCAGTGTTTCTATTCCAGCTCCTATTACAAGTCCTCACTCCATGGGTGGCAAAATGGATAGCTGGCCTGCAAGCACTCCTGTTTGGCTTTGTTGTCATGGCACCACTGCCTCGAGAGCGCTCCATCAACCTTCAACTCATACTCAGAGATTTTATGGTCCCAATAGAGGTCCCAGTGGGCAGCCCCACAAGACACGGACAGGGGAATTTCGTGGGCTTCGGTGTCAGCTGTGGGCTGTCTGCATTATAAGATGGTGTCTGGCAGGGACTTTTTCTGTCTGAGACAGCACTGAGTATGCTGGGCGTGGCGGGACACTCAGGATTGGAGGATGATTGACTTTCTTGGGTTTCCTGTTTCTGTGGCATCAGGCTTCTCAGACCTTGCTGTCATTTTGCTGCGGAAGTTCAAGTGGGGTAAGGCCTTCCTAGACCTGAACCGTCAGCTCCTGGACAAGTATGCAGCCTGCGGTGGCCCAGAGGAGGTGCTGCAGGCAGAGCAGGAGTTCCTGGCCCATGCCAAGGAACGCCCCGAGGAGGAGATCGGTGAGGCTGGGCATGGACCTGAGCCCCCCTGGATGCGAGCCAGGGTCCGCCACGCCTGCCACCTCCTCGAGAAGCTCCAGGAGTGGAAGGCTGGGCTCTGCTCAAAGCTCACCCTCATGTCACTGTTCTCACTGCTCTTTCCATTCAGACCCCTTTGATGTGGATTCTGGACGAGAGTTTGCCAACCCCAACAGGCCTGTGGCTGGCACCCGGTAGGTACTCAGGCTGCCCAGTTTTGTGACAGCTCAGATCCAGGGCTGTCCTCTGCCTCTGGCCTCAGCCTCTCCTGCTGCGGGGTGGGGAGGAGATGGTGGTTTTGACTGTGGAAAAGGGGTGCGGACATCCCACTGAGAGGTTTTGGTTTTGAGAACACAAGGAATATGAGGCATTTATACTCAGCCTGGGGGCTTCTGTGGGTCAGTGTGCCAGGGAAGGATTGCCTCAGACAAGCCACGAGTGATGCGTTCAGTGAACAGACCTCTCTTTCCAGGCTGCCCAGGGACAGTGGTGACAGTGACAGTGAGGAAGAGTCTGAGGAACTTGAGCCCGAAGCCGAGGCTGGAGGAGGCAGTAGTGGCAGCAGCGACAGCAGCCCAGAAGAGAAGAGACTGGAGTGGGAGTCAGAGGCCAGCGCCCCCACCACGGTTTGGAAAGGAATCAAGAAACGGCAGAGAGACTGAAGGTTGCACACATGTATTTTTTGAGGCAGAGCGATGAGGACGTCTAGAGACTGCAGTGGGGCTGATGGGCACAGGGAAGCCTGGCGGCCTGGGCCCCTGACATCTGCGAGCAGTGCTGGACTCTGTCAAGTTCTCTCCCACAGCTTCTGTCGCAGGCTTCACCTGGGTCCTGCCGCAGAGTGCCTAATGAAGCTACAGACAGGGAGACTGTGTGAGCCTCTGTTTCTCTGCACTTGGCCTGGGCACGCGGGAGACTGTCAGCCTCTAGTGAGGCAGACCCTTCCGAGAGAGATCTGGGCCGTGGGGATGGTGGGCCACAGAGCAGGTCTTGTGTGGGTACGAACACGCACACACAAGAAGCCAGACAGGTGGCCGGTCAGCATGGAGCCCTTCCACTGACCCAGAAGCCTCACGGTGACCCCAGGGCCCCGCTTCTGGGCCTAGGATCCAGGGTGGGGGTGGAGACTATGATACTTTGAGCAAACCTCTCCTCCCCAAGGCTTCTGTGGTGGAGGGCTCTAGAGCCCAGAGAGGGTGAGAGCACCGGCTGCCCGCCTTCCCCCTCTGCCTGGAGCCCTGGACGCTGCTTCTCTCTGTGGTTCTGGTTGTTCAGACTCAAACCCTGGTCCTCCTGCCTCTCAGCCTATTGAGCTGCTCTTGCCCCAGATGGCTCTGCTGTGGTACAGGTGACATTGGGGCTGGACCATTCTTAGTTGGGGAAAGGGTCCTGTCTGGCTTATTGCAGGATATTAAGCAGCATCCCTGAACTTTGTCCACTGGCACCAAGGGCACCCCCTCAACCTCCAAGTGTGACCACCAAAAATGTTTCCAGATATGGTTTCATGTCCCCTGGAGGGCAAAGCCCCCACTAAGAACCCTGCTCTGAGACGAGTGCCTGCCTGCCCTGGGGCTGTGGAACCCCCAGAGGTCAGGTGGGGAAACTCACCTGGTGGCCAGGCTCCTCCTCTCTGTGTCCAGGCCCTGCTGGGCTGGCTGCCCAGATGCAAGGTTTGGGGTGCTTGCTGAGTGCAAGGGGTTCATAGCACACACCACATGGACACGCCAGGGCGGACGGGAGCCCAAAGGCCCAGCCACAGCACAGATACCACACAGCAGGGGCGGGGGTGCCACAAGTCCTGGTGTACCAAGCTGACCACAGGCTAAGACGACACTATGGGGACTCGGGGAGTTTCTGGGGCTGGCAGGTGCAGGGGCTCATGGGTCTGCCTCCATGAATTTCTCCAGCTCTCGGAGTCTCTTGACAAACTCCTGTGCCTCCCTGTTGGTGCGGCCCTCCAGCATCCTCAGTGTGGACCTCACTGCAGGCAGGAGGGCAGGGGCAAGGGCAGCGTCAGGCCCTGCCAGCCCTTAGACCCACCCCCCCGCCCAGACCCTTGCTCACCCTGGGCTCTGGGCCGGCGCAGGTGCAGGGTGATGGGCTGTCCAGCCCTTGTGCTACCCCCAACTTGGGGCCGCACAATGCCGCCAATGCTGGCCAAGCCAAGAGCTGCCTCCCCTTCAAAGTCATTGGTGGACAGCCAGTCATGGTCCATGACCGTGAACAGCACACAGGCACCAGGGCGGCGGCACGCCTCTGCTGGCACGGAACTGCAAGCAGAGGGCCGTCACCTAAAGCCCTTTTCCCTGTTTTGCTGGGCGCTGGACATGCGGGGGCAACACTCACAAGTAGAAGAGTTCGTCGTACACCGGGTGCAGTGTACGGCTTTTGACCTGGGTCCTCTGGCTGTGGACCAGCGGGAAGAGATGTGGCGGGCCCAGCTCCACAATTACGAAGGGGTCGCTCAGGCCTGGGGGGCGGGGATGTGAGCAGACTGCCACCATCCCACTGGCTTGTCCCCACCCACCCATGCCTCTGTCCCTCACCATTGGTGTCCAGGGGCAGCAGGTCAGCAGCGTGCAGCACCTCCACCGCCAGCCGCTGCTCGGCCGCCTCATAGTAGCAGCGAACACTCAGGCGCCCATACCGGTTCTGCCCCAGGGACCTCTGCAAAAAGGCCCTTGGGCCAGTGAGCCCAGCTCAAGGGCTCTGGGACAAGGCAGTGTGCCCACACCTGGGCTGCAGACCTGCTTGAGTTTGTCCAGGTAATACTGCTCGATGCACTCGCGGGTAGAACACTTGTGTAGACGCAGCTCCTCCTCCAACTTCTGCAGGGGAGGAGGGAAGAAGGTGGCCGCCAAGTCCCCCAGCCCGCAGGCTCCTGAAGGCCGCAGGCTGCTGCAGGGCAGCGGCCCAGGGCTAGGCCTCACCTTGTAGCTTCCGTCCTTCAGGTTCTCCAGGGACAGGCCCTGTCCATCCGCGTGGAAGAAAGCGACCAGGGCCTAGGTCGGCAAGAAGGAAGAGGTATCAGATTGTGGTGTGTGCTGGTGGCAACGGACCAAGACTGGTGGAGCCTTGAGTCTGAGTAGCACTGGGATCTAGGGAGCTCAGGGAAGAGCCACTTGTCACACTGAGGGGAGCAGCAGAAGCCCCCAAGAAGTTTGGGAAAACACTGATGCCTGAGGCCAGAAGCTGTCTTAACAGGTAGCCCAGGTGCTGATCCAAGTGGACAGGCAGGGAGGAAATGCTGGCCTGGGGCTCCCAGAGGAGGGGTTGTCCAAAGTGGGCAAACCAGGCATCCCAGCGCAGGGGCAGCAGCCTTGCCCCCCGGAGCCTGGCAGGGGAAGGGGCCTCTATGAGGTCCCACCTCCAGTGTGAAGTGGAAGCGACTGCAGAAGTCAGCAGAGACGTCAAGGTTGGTGCCCAGCGCCTGCAGAATGGCCTGCAGGAGCAGCTCCCAGAGGGCCTCCAGCACCCTGCAGGGACACAGAATCTGTGACTGGACCCTGGTCTGCCCTACTCCACCCGGTCAAAGCCATACCTGTTCAGGTTCTCCTTCACCAGCAAGGCTTTCAGCAGGGCCAGCTTCTCATCCAGGTATTTCATGAGTGGGGCCACAGCCTGTGGGGAGGGTCCTCAGGGTTGGGCTGCACCTGGTCCCACCGCGTACACACTTCCCACCAGGCTGAGCCCTCAGCTGGCCAGGCACTCACCTCATCATTCTGGATGGAGTCAGGTGAGAGGCTGATGTGCTGCACGTACTTCCTGATGTCGCCCACCATCTGAGGGAGGGCGGTGCTCAGCACTGAGGGCAGTGGTGGCGCGGAGCGGGGAGTCAGGTCCCTACCCCACCTTCCTTGCCCACCTTGGAGGTCAGGTGCGCAGTCACGGTGCAGGCCTCTCGCTGCAGGTCCTCATCCAGGGTCTGTGTGCAGCTGAGCAGGGTGCGTGGGAGCCCTCCAGGGAGCCCTGAGGCCCCCTCTGGCCAAGCCAGGCCTCGGAGTGCCTGGCCAATAGCCCTGCGCAGGAGCTCCACGTTGTTGAGGACCACGCAGAGCTGGAGAGAGGTGCCAGATGTGGGGCAGGGCAGTGTTCCTGAGGTCATGTGGTGGCCTCACCCAGCCACCTGCCCCCAGCCACCTGCCTGCCAGACCACTCACTGGTTCACTCACTGCCTCTCCTGAGGCCCTGGGTTGAGTGTCCACCTTCTTCCGAAGTAGCTCAGTGTAGAAGACAGCGGCCTCACACAGGTCCTGGTAGGACACAAGGGCTTACTGTGGGCCACCTCCCCTGGTCTGCTGCCCCTCTGGGCCCTGACCTATTTTGGGGCTGTAGTTCCCACCTGGCTAAGCTGGGTGCCCAACACCTGGGCCTGGGCAGGGTCTGGCCATGCCAGGTAGGCCCACAGCTCCTGGATGTGGCTGAAACAGAGGCTTGCAGTGGCTGCGGAGCTGCTGTGCTTGGAGGAGTTGTCCACAGGCTCCAGCTGGGAGGGCAAGAGGAGGCCTGGGTTGGGGCGGCAGCTGGGACAGGTCCCAGTACCCTTGGACTGGGTGCTTACTCACTGTGTCAACATCAACAGCTCCCTGAAGCCTCCATTTGGCCTGGTCCCTCAGCACCTGTAGCCAAAGCTTCACAGCAGGTAGGAACGGGACATGGATGCTGGCCAAGGCCAGGGAGCGGCTGTCCCTGTGGCAGGAAGCTAGTCACAGCAGGCCCAGCTGAGACAGCCTGAGCTAGCATGGCCCAGGGGCCCCAGCCTAAAGAGCACCCAGGAGAGCCTCCAGCACAAGGCTCTTGGGCTTTCATTCCAGAACCTTCCTAGAGGAAGCTAGAAAACGTGGGGGAGGACAACAGGTGAGGGAGGGGAAGGGGGAGAAAAGGTGGATTGGGTAGGGGGACAGGTGGAAGGAGGGGAACAGTTGCAGGGAGGGTGCAGGTGGGATGGGATGGGTGGGGGAGGGAGGAGGAAGTAGGTGGGATAGGACACCCACCTGCCCAGGATGCTGCTCCAAAAACGCTGGATGTCTGCCAGGGACAGGTAGAGCTCGAAGAGCTGTGAGGCCACCTCAAGGGTCGTTTTGAGGCTCAGCTCCTCCGTCAGCACCCACACCTCCTCAGCTACCTGCCCAGAAAGATGGAGTCAGGCTGCTGGCAACAAGGAAACCTAGGCCTCTTCCCAGCTGGGAAACCTCTCCCCAGCCCGACCCTGCCTCACCAGCCGCTCAAGCTGCCGGAAGGTGAGAGTGAAGAAGTCGATCTTGATGATGCTGCAAAGAACACATCTCAGACACCTGCTCGCCCGTCCCCTGGCAGCACTTGGGGCGGGGTGCTGGGGCAGCAGGAAGAGTTCTGAGCGCCACCTGTGGAAGAGACTGGCATAGATGCTGTAGCAGGACTGCAGGTCCTCATAGATGGTGTCAACCAGCTCGACCAGCCCAGCAAGTCGCTGCAGCCCCGGCTGCAAGGAAGCACTGTTCACACCGATCTCTTGGCCTGCCCCTACCCGCCTCATGGTCACATCCTCTCTGAGCTGTACCTGCTCTGGAGGACTCTTAGCATTCAGGAGCCTGTCATACCACTCACAGTTGCCTCTCTGCAAAGGAAACCACCAAGGCAGTGTGGCGGGTGGGAAGGAAGAAGGGCAAGGAAGGGCACAGGGCCTGGACCACAGCACGTCCAGGGCTGGTGGGCGGGGCAGGGGCGGGGCAGTTAGGCCAGCCCAGACTGTCGGACGCACTTTCAGGGCAGCGGCGATGTCCATGTTTAGCTCGGTCTCAAAGGGGCAAATTTCAAAGGAAGGCTGGAAGAGCTGCAGCTTGTCCAGACACCTAGGTGAGGAGCCACAGCTGACTGTTGGCTGCCCCACCCGGTCCCCTACCCCACCTTGTGCCAGCGGCTGTACCCACTTCAGCAGCAGCTCCAGGCGGTGTATGGCTGTGCTATTGGTGGCAGGGAAGTAGTCCCGGAGCTGGCGCAGTAGGCGCAGCGCGAACTCAGAGAAGGCAGAGAAGCTGTCAGCCAGGCTCTCCTCCTGAGAGTACAGGGCTCTTCATAGTTGACCTCAGGCCCTCCTCCCCCAGGCGGGGCCAGCAGGTCAGCAAAGCTGTGCCTTGAGGAGCAGCTTCTAAACCCACAGTCCTCTTACTTCTGGCCTTTCCAACCTCAACTTCCATAGGCCCCCTGGCAGCACAGATGGCCTCGCCTTTGCACCACCTGCTGTTCCCCCTGCTCTGTCTCTGCAGTGCCCACTCTGTTGTTTACCAGCAGAAGTGCATGACCTTCTTTCCCAGCCCTAATGTCAGTATTGCCTACCATTTGCTCTCTCCTACATCATGCAATTTGTTTGTTTCCAACTTCCTACTGCCCTCGCGGCACATAAACCCAACAAATAGAGGACTCTGCCCGTCACTGCCTGCCCCAGTCCAAGCAGGCCCACAACACACCCTCCAGGAACAACATTTTCAGGCCACACAGTGAAGCCCACCTGCTCCTGAGGCAGTGAGGCCGCCTCCTCCCAGTGTGCCTGCATGTCCTCCAGAAGGCCCAGCAGGTAACCGTAGTCCAGGGTGCAGGTCTGATGGTGGCGGCTGCTGACCTGCCAGTGTCTGTGGGGGCCCGGCCCAGAGCTAGGGCAGCGATGTCGGACCGAACTCCCACAACCCAGCAGACCTCCAAGCGTCCGGCCCACAAACGGGGAATGCCCCTGCTTATGCCCCGCCCACTAACTGCTACCGCCCCGCCCTTCGCATTCAGTCTTGTAGACTCACAGCACCGCCAATTGCAGCGCAGACAAGTTGCTTTGCGCTCCGTGCAGGCACAGCAAGGTGGCCGCAGGCCCGCTGAGCTCACCTCTCCAGCTGCTCGAGTTCGGCTGGGGGAGGGGCTGGGTGTGGGTGGTGGTGGGAGACTGCCACCTTCCTGCTTGTGATCCCCACCGCTTGCCCTCCCCACGCTGCCCCCAGCTGCCCCAGGGTCCCCAGGGCGCCTCTACCTCGTCAGGTCGGTGCTCGAACTGCAGCAGACGGCTGAGCAGCAGCAAGTAGGACAAGAAGCCCGACCGTCCGCGCTGGCTCATGCTCGTGTCTCTCTGGAACGCAGAGCCTGTGCTTACCAAGTCCCGGAGCCAGGGACAGGGACGGGTGCAGGGCAGCAGTCCCCACAATTCCTCCGGGCTCCCCACCTGCGTGGTGATCAGCTTGAGCACCAGCTGGCAGTCTCCCTGCACACGGGAGGCACTGGAACGTGGTTCCAGCTTGAACCATCGGTCCTCACCAGCCACCGGCACCTCCTGTGGGAATGGGGTTCAGAATGGTGATTCCTATCTCCTTTTCTCCCACACAGACGCTGTGGGACTGTGGGGAGAACACAGGCCTCTGCACTTCCCACTGAACTGGGGCAACTAGCACAGAGCGAGCATTCAGGGGTACTGCATGGAGAAGCCCCAGGAGGCTGTTCTCCCCCTTCCCAGGGAGGGTCTCCCCCAGCTCATGAAGGATGGTAGACTTTGGGGGGATTACAGGACACAGCCACTGGCTTCCTGGTATCCCAGGAAGGTGAGGCACCCACAAGCAGGTGTTCCGCGAGTGAAGCCTCTGCGCCCACTCACCCAGATGGGTATGTTGAGGCAGCCCAGGAAGTCGTCAGTGTGGTCCTCTGGGGGCCCAGCCCTCCCGTTTGCACGGGCTGACTTGACAATCTGCTTGAAGTACCTGGGCACAGCAGGTGGGTGTCATACCTGTGACCCCCCGGGAGCAACCATCACTAGGGGCACAGGGTTCCACCTGCTGTACCTGCTCATGCCCTTCAGGCCAATGACTTCATTCAGCTTCCTGCATGCTTCCACCAGGGACACGTCATCGTCATGGTCCCTGGGTTGTGGGCGGCACCGGGCTTGTCTGGAGCCCAGCCTGGCCCTGTGTGCCCCCTCCCACTACCCTCAGACCAGAGGCACCCACACCCCTATACCAGATGTCCAGATGCAGCTGGTCTGCGTGGACATCCTCAATCTCGCTACGAGAAAAATGGAGAGGTACCATGAGGGTCTGAGGTGATCCTCTGCCCAGAGCTGGGGCAGGGGCAATTCCAGGAGCCACAAGGAGGGGTCCATGATAGGCTGTGTGGCATGGGGGTGTGATGCCTCTCTCTGATCCTTAGTTTTCTCCTCTAGGAAGTGGGCTTTATAATCAGTCCCCTTGGTTCTCTAGGGCAGGTGCTGACTGAGACCACATACGGCTGTGACCCACCCCCAGGTGCCTGCATGCACCGCCAGGACTGGCTCTGGCGCGGCCCAACCATCTTGCTGGGCGAGGGGCCTTACAAGAGGAAGTGCTCCTTCCAGACAGGGTTCAGGGTGCTGCTCTTGACCTCGGTCACCTGGATGCACTTAGCTGGCAGCGGACTGCCACGCTTGGCACCCTTGCGGAAGCTGAAGCGCTGCTCCTTGTGTGGGCCTGGCTCCCGCGGGGTGCCCGAGGCCGGCAGGATGCCCAGCATGCAGTATGGGTCACTGAAGCCTGGGACACAGCAAGTGCATCAGTCCCCAACTCCAGGGGACTCAGTGCTCAGTCCTCCCGTCCATGATCCCTAGGTCTGGGAGTGGCTAACATCCCAGCCGGTCCTCACTCACCATTGGGGTCTTTGGCCAGGAGGTTCTTGGCACGCATGACGGACACTTTCAGAGCATATGTGGGGGCCTGTGGGCAGAGAGGTGCTGAGGGGCCTCTAGGAGTTAAGTGTGAACCTAACAGGGCCCTTTCCCATGCCCCCACCCAAGTCCCTGAACATGGGCACTGTGGCTAGTCAGCTCTGCACAAGCAGGTGGCAGCCTCACCTTGGCTTTCTTCACACACTCAATGGCCTCTGCATGCTGCTCGGGGCTGGTGCCGAACACCTGGAGAGGGCGGGCAGGTGTGAGTGCCCAGGTGACCCCCAAGGTGAGGCTGGTCATCACCCTGGGGACCTCAGGCATGGCCCCACCAGGGATGCCTGACTGCAAATGTCACGGGTGGGGAGCGCACACAGGTGAAGATGTAAGATGTGTCTACCCCTCTTTCTACCCTTCCGTGTCGCGTGTCTGTCCATCCTTCTGGGCGGGCCTGCCAGACTAGACACACGTGTGTGTTGTATGCGTGGGGTACATCTGTGTATGTTGTCCAGGTGACAGTGAGGTCAGCAGGTGGGGGAGGGAGTGAGGGTGGGCAGTGGTCCTTCTCAGAGCACAGTGAGCAGGGCCGACGGGGCTTACCTGCTGTAGGTAGCTCAGCAGGGCCTCCTCATTGTCCACCAGGTCAGGGCCCATGGTCCCCGCACGGTAAAGGACGGTGTACAAGGCTTCTTCGTAGAGCATCTCTACCTGTGGGTGGCTCGGGGAGCACGCCCTGAGTCCCTTGCCACCACACCGTTGTCTCCCCTCAGGCTCCCGCAGCCCACCCCAAGTCCAGGCCTCAGCCCTCAGCAGCCCCTGGCACTGGCAGAGCCCGCTCCCTGCCTCAGTGCCTTTGCACCTGCACAGCCCTCCACTGGGGGCCCCCACGCATCCCTTACCTTGGCTCCCTGCTGCTTCCATGGGGAGGCCCGGCCACCACCCCAGCCACCTTCACTGTCCACCAGTCCCCGGACTCTGAGCCTGGCACACAGTAGGTGCTTGCAGCCCCAGCCTAGGGTCAGAGCTCATCTGTCTTACCTCCTCCTGGGTCAGCGCTCTCAGGCCGCGGTTGGGGTCCATGGGCTCAGTGGGAGCTGGGGAGCTGCTGCGCAGCAGGACCTAAGAGGGGAGAACTTGGATGAGGGTCTCCGAAAGGTGAGGATCCTGTGGCCAGCTAGGTGGGGGTGGCCCAGAGAGGCGGTGAATGGTGGGGGTGGAGGCTGGACGTGGAGGGGGCATGTGAGGCGGCCTGGCATGGGGCACCCCATGCTACACACAGCAGTGCCTGAGCCCTGACCTCACCTCAGGGCATGGCAGGCCGCGTCTGCCTTCCCCCTTTTTCAGGATGAGGCGCATCTGGGTGAAGAACTCCACGCCATCCCCTGGTTTCCTGCCGAGAAAGGCCGGGCTCGGGGTCAGCAGACCCTCCCCAAGCTCAGGGCTCACAGCACATGCGTCCCAGCTCAGGACCACCCACCCGCCCACATGACCCAAGGCATGCCTCAGGGCACAGTGTGATGTCCACAGGGCACTCCACAGCCTTGGGGTCAGACCCTCCTAGGCTCCCTTCGGGCCATGGGGCACCCACCAGGCCCCCGTAGTGGGCTCCTGCAGATCAGTGCTGGTGCTCCCCGGCTCCCCCTCAGTCCTCCGGCGGAAGGACGGGCAGACGTGCACCTGCCTGAGCACACTGCTCTTGATCTCCAGCAAGGTGGACATGGCAGCTGACCTGCGGGCAGAGAGGGCGTGGCTTCCAGTCGTCTGCTTCTTCATTAGTTCAGCATTGCAATCCAGTCCCCAATATGCGTGTCACATGTTGCGTTGAGCAACTACTGAGTGAACCGTGAACCAATAGCAGCCACGAACCTGGGCAGAGCCTGCTGCAGGAGGAGGGGGCCCCCTACGAGAGCAACAGCTGGCACCGCCATGGCCACTGGAGGCCCCGGAGCCCACCCCTGACCCTGGACTCTGTAGGCGCCCAGGGGGCCACGAGGACTGCTGTCAAGTCACCTGTTCTCCCTAAGTCATCAGTCTGGGCAGAAGGCTGCTGTCATTTTCACTTGACAGTATCCCAATCTGCAAAATGGGAATCCCCTGCAGGGTGGTCCTGGGGATGGGACAAGGCTGTAAGAAATGGTGAGGTGCCCTGCAAAGCCTTTGCCCCCATTCCTGTGTGGCCAGGATACACAGGAGGGGTCCCAGGGTTTTCACCCACCAAGCACAGCAGGGTCAGTGCCCCATCTTTATTGTTTGGACTGCTGCCCAAAGCAGACCCTGTTCCCTGAAATCATTGGCCATGAGAGCATGGGGCAGGTCCTGCTCCTTCCAGAAGGTGTGGTGTATGGGGCCACAAACCCTTCTCCCTGTGCTGTCCTGCTCCAACTGCCCCATGTTGAAATGGCAACTGAGACACCGTGCCGTGGAGCAGCCCAGATGCCACAGGTAGCCCAGGAAGGGCCCCCTACCAAGACAGGAATGGAGCCCAGGTCCCACGGCCCCTGCCCGGGCCCTCTCAAGTCAATTCAGTCTTGGTCATTCTGCTATGTGTGCCAGAACCTGTGTTGGGGACAGGGCTCGGACTACACAAGTCTGCAGCCCTGGGAGGGTCTGGAGACAGTGACCCCAGCAGCAGGCACCTCTGAGTAACAGGGACACCTTTTGTCCAGGTGGCAGGGCCAGCCTTCCTCTGAGAAGGCTCACTGCTCCGCTTCTTGCCGGTACTAGGCTGTCTTGCCCAGCCTGCCTGTGGCTGGAGAGTAGGCCTGGTTTGAGGTCACCTGCACGTCTCTTCCAGGAAGCTGTGTTCTCTGCAGACCTCAGGAGGAAGGCTGGGATGAGAGCTAGGCCGCTGCCGGCCCCGGGCCTTCATGACCACCACTGCACTGTCCAGCCAGACACCCACTTCTCCCTGGTTGTGCACCAGCTGGCCCTGTGCCCCCCTCACACTCCAGGGTGTTCCCCTTGCTCCCCCTGAAAACTATCATGGAAAAGTGTGGACCCTCTGCCAGGCCACCTCTGCTTGCTCAGCGTACACTCCTCGGCTCTGCCTAGGCTTGCTAGCCTCTGGTGCACAGAACACAGCTTGCTGCCCTTGGAGCAGCACGGGGCCCCTGTACTGGCCGCCTGGGCCCCCCTTCCTTGTTGATGGGAACTTGTCCACGGATTGAGGGTGCCTCCAGGCCAGGCACATCTGCCTGGGCAGGGGCTGCTGCCATTTTCACTCAGCAAAATAAGAAATGGGGCCTCAGCCAGACGGATCTACTAGCCCAGACCTCATGGGCAGTTAGTGGCGGGAGTGCCAGGTGAGACCGCTCCTGCCCTGTATGCCCAGGCCATCGTCCCTGGGTGGGGCTACTGCTCAGGAATCATGCCCACGTATGCACAGTCTCTCAAGCATCTGCTGCCTGTTCCTTGGACTCTTAAGTGCTCCTGAGAGAGCTGGGGCCAGTGCACATGCAGCACCAGGTGGGGCCTAAATTGACTTGGTTGACCAAGCCAGGTCCCTGATTCAGCTGCATCTGTCCGTCTGTCTCCTGGTGGGCCAGGGCTGCTGTTCGCGATTTATACCCCCACCAGCTCAGGCCCTCCACCTCCAGACAGGAGAGGCAAGCAGCTTGTCTCCCTATAGTTACCAGAAATGAGGCCCCACCTCTTTCATACCTATCAGTGCCTGCCGCTGGGAGCCTTCCCCCAAAGATGGGGGCTCCGCAGCTTGGGCACACGATTCCAGAAGCTGTGGCCCCAACAGCCAACTGTGAGGTCCCCAAGGGCTGGAACTCACAGGCCCCTTCCCTCTCTCCAGCTGAGTGAAAAGAGCTGCTCCCACAGCAGCCCCCAAAGCCGGGAGAGCAGCCACTGCTTGAGCTGTTGCCAGGACAACCGCCAGTGGCTGTCTGCATGTGACAGGGGCTACAGGGGCTCTACATCTCAGAGAAAACGTGACGCAGGAGCCCAGTGACCTGAGCTGCAGGGACGGAGAACAAAATGTGCACGTTGGAGAGGCAGCAGCCTCCCTGCATTTTCCACTGAACAGCTCACAGGACAACGCTCAGCCCTGGAGAGGGGTGGTGCTCTGTTCCCCTCATCGGGATGAGGAAACTGAGGTCCCAGGCTTAGGACACTGCCCAAGCCCACGAAGCCAGCAGGTAGGTCAAGGTGGAGTCCAGGTCTCCCTGGTTCCTGCATCCAAGCACTGAGCTCCTGGCATGTCCTAAGTCCTGGGGTCCAGTGGGCCAGCCTGCCTCCCTACTCCCTCAGCCCATTGCCAAGATGGCGGCAACAGAGGTGTTTGCGCACAGGTGTCTGGAACAGATGGCTCATCCTGAGTGCTCAGAAACTCATTGGGTCCCCCTGGGAATTCTGTACTGCCTGGGCAGTTGATGGCCTCATGGCATCCAACAGCCTTGGCCCTGGGAGTCAGCCAGCGCGTCACCCAAACTGTCATCAATAGTGGGCCTGTGGCCACCCCTCCAGGAAGCTCTCATGGACTGCCAGGGCCCCTTGGCTTACATGGGGCAGGAGCAAGCCAGGCGCAGAGCTACAGGGACCCTCCACTCTGTGTGATGGCCCCCCCTGGGGCTCCTTCCTGAGCTGTCCACCCCTCTTGGGCCTGGGCAGCAACACAGAACACATCCTGCTAGTGCCCAGTCACCAGCGCCAGAATCACAGCTCCCATCGGTCCAACGAGCAAACGGAGGCCGGCTATGCTGGCTCTGCCCGCAAGCCAAAATCGTCAGGTTGGCCTTGTCCCCTGGCTGTCCCCAAGGCCCAGGTTGAAAGGGAAATGACAACACTGCAAAATGGATGTCCCATTGCAAAGCCCAGGACTGGGGTGACTTCCAGAGCCAGGATTTGAACCCAGGGGTCTAGGCCAGGCCCTTTCCCACTAGCCTCTTGGATGGTTCTGAGGCAGGTGAGTCTGGGGCAGCTAGCTGAACTGAAAAAGCCAGATGAGTCTCCCTAGTCAGTGTCCCTGGTGGCCAGCAGGGCACCCTCAGAGGTAACACACCCTTCAGAGTGCTGGGATGCCTTTCTTACCAAAATTAGGTCCTCAGCAACTTGGGGGTGGGGGCCCACTGATGCTGCCGGGGGTGGGGCAGGGGGTCCGGCCTCACATGCTCCTTCTCCACACCTCCGTCTTGGTCTTGTCTTCCCAGCCTGGCCCCCACCGGCCCCCACTGGCCCTTCACTCCTTTTGGTTGATTTCTGGCTCCCACCCCTCCACGGCCTCACTGACTTCCCAGGCAGTGCTGCCGTGCCCAACCTGAGGGCAATGCCCATTGCAAACGCTGCTCCCGAGGAAGGGGCCTGGGAGTGTGAATTTTAACCAACGCCGTAGGTGTTCTTAGAGCTCCGTGGAGCCTGAGACCAGCTGTAAAGGGTACTAGATGCTTCTAGAATGGACGCATGGAAAATGATTTAACCCTGGAAAGTTCGTTCTTCTTCGAAGCCCCCTCGTACCTGTCCTTACTCACCAGTCTCCACGCCACATTCCTCCCCCCACTTCTCTCACTGAGACCCTCCTTCCTGTCCCTCCTTTGATGTTCCCGACGGTGCTCCCCATGGGAGCCCGGGCCGGCCAGTTCAGTAGGGGTCTTTCCCCCATTGGACGGAGGGTGGCCCGGGAAGTTCAGAAGATGGTCAGGTGAGTATGGATATTTTTAACCCCCCGTAGGCCCCTGGGGTAGGTGAAGAGGACAGGCGGGTCTTTCACTGACACGGATTTCAAGGAGGCTGGGGTTCTAGGAGGCCCACGCAAGGGTGGGAGGGACGGTGCGCTGGGGGCATCTTCCTCCTGGTGGGTTGCCCGGGAAATGCTGCAGAGCGTCTCCGGGGTCCTTGGCCCCAACGCGTCCCCCACTTCCTCACCCCCCGTGTGACAGATTGACCAGCCCTCCCGACCCCTGACCCCATCCTACCTCTGGGTTCCTAGGGGAGGGCACCCAGGGCGCGGGTAGAAATGCCAGAGGCCAGCTCCACCAAGCACGCACCAGCCTCAGTTTCCCCGGAGCTAGGGGCGTGTCTTTGTGACCTCCCACCGCCCTGGGCCTCAGTGAGGGCCTCCCAGTGTCCCTGGGGATGAGCACAGAGGAGCCAAACGGGGCGGCATCCCAGGTCCGTCCAGGTGGGCTCCGGTTGAGCTTCGACGGCGCGGGACAGAGTCACAGCACTCACCGTGGGCTGGGCGCGGGCAGCGATGGGGTCCTGTGGGTGCCCGGCTCGCACCGACTCCGGGATGCTCTGGACAGCGACTGCTCGCAGCCTCTCGCGCCCACTACTGAGCGCAGCTGGCCCACCACGGCTGCAGCGGGAGCTGGGGGCGGGGGCGGGACCTGGCCTGTTCGCCCCGCCCCCGCTGCTGGTGGCCCGCCCCAAGCGTCCCCTCTTCTTCCTGTGAACCCCTACGCCCCCGACCCAGCCGGGCCAGGCGAGGGTCGCTGCGACCCCCAGTGCCAGGCCAGGGAGCTCCCTCCCCTGGGTCTCGGGGGTGCTGGGCTGTCAATCAACCCACAGGTGGGTGCAGACCCGGGAGCAGGCTCAGCTTTGCGTCAGTACCCGCTGTCCGGGGCCCCAGGGAAGCTAGTAGAGTCCCTGAAACCGAACAAGCTCTACTGGCTCACAGCTCAGATAGGGCTGTGCAGTCATCTCCCGAGTCGTCCTTCCCAGTCCAGTGCTGTCCCCTGCGTCAACCCGGGGACTTCACCGTCTTGGGCCTAAGGGCTCCCTCTTCTCAGAGGGGAGAGGCGTCACGCGGGGCCTCTCATGCGGGTGCCGCATGACAACGCTGACTACCTGCTGGTGTGGTCGTGCCCATAATCCCGATGAAGCCCCGACACCCCAGGCTGGCCACGGGCCTGGTCACACAGCCTGCGGAGCCCCAGGGCCTCAGCTGGACCCAGCCCGGGCATTTCCCAGCCCACTTGCAGTGTCCCTTTCTGGGGTCCCCACTCCAAGTGCACCGCAGCATTCTGAAGTTTGGCCACGGTCACCTAGAGAGCCTGCTGACACAGACTACTGGGCCGCTTAAACCCACTGATTCCAAAAGCCTGGGTTGGAACGGACATCTGCATTTCTGAAAAGCTCCAGATGCTGCTGGGCCTCCAGGGACTGCACTCGGAGAAGCATGGGGGCTGTGCAGAGGTTCTGTCCTGAGATGCACAGGGTCCCCATCCCTGCCCTGCCTTTGGTCAAGCCCACTGGACCCTCAGAGCACCTTGTTCTTGGGGACCAGACAGATTTGGAGCTCTCATCCCAAAAGACAGAGAGACAAGCCTGGAGCCCTCTGCAGCTCAGGCCCAGAGGCAACGATGTTTCTTTCTGGGAAGCCAGGGCTCAGGTGAGCTGAGGGGAGGGCGGGCCAAAGGCCAGAGGAACAGGGCCCTAGAGCATAGCTCCATGCAGGGAGGCGCCATCCATCACGACTGCGCCTCAGTGAATTGCCCACCCTCAGGGTGTCTGTCCGCTCTGCCCCCCTTACACAAGGATGGGGTGGACACTGCTCTAATGGGGCTACCACCTGTCTCAGCTTCCAGATGCAGACTTGCATCCGTGCCGCCCTGTGTCAGTCCAACTACAGTGTGTGTGTGTGTGTGTGTGTGCGCGCGCGCGCGCGCGTGCACGTGTTACGGCACTGCAGGGGTTTAGAGACAGCACTGCAGGTTAGCTTTTCCCAGAAGCTCTGACCCAGGACAGCCAGGCAGATCAGGATACCCATCAACTGCTTATGGTTCGTGTCCTGAGTCAGGGAAGCAGGGGAGGGGGACTGGACTCTGTACTACCCAGCTTGTCCTTCCCTGGGTGACTGCCAAGTCCTAGAGCCAGGATCCTGGAGCTGGTGCCCCTCACCCCTGCAGTTTTGTGTCAGGTTCTGCCAACCTGTTGGAATAAACACGCCAGTCTGGTTGCCATGGTGATTATGATGGCTTGGAAGAGCTGAGGCTGCAGCTGCTGTAAACAGGAAGTTAGGAGGGGCTGCTTGCAATGCTCACTCATGCCCTGGGGGTGCCAAGGGCAAGGCCAGTGGCCTCAGAGGCAGTGGCCCTAAAACTAATTAACCTGTTGGCAGAAAGCCCCTGGAAGCTTCACCATTCTCCTTAGACAGGCAAACCAAGGCCCAGGCAGGGAGAAGGGCTTGAATAGGGCCACAGAGCAACAGGCTGGGTCCCAAGCTCAGCCCCGAGCCTGTTTCCCTGGGAAAGGCTGATCCCCAGTGCTTCCCTCCACACACACAGCTCCAGGGACTGGAGAGATGGCCCCGTTTGTGCCTGATCCCTTCATCCTCCCTATCTGTTCTGAGACCAAGTCAGGTCTATCTGAGCCAATTGGACCCCTTTCCCGTTGCTCCCCTCTGCTACCCTGGGCCTTAGTTTCCCTCATCTGTAAAAAAGCAGTGTCCATCCTGGGGGCTTCTGGGAGACCTAAGCAGGTAAGTTGCAGCACGGAGTATAGCTGGTTAGTGCCCACTGCACGCTCTTCATTCCATAGGGATGGGAACTGTTTGGCCTGACCTCCAGTGGCCTGGGGAGTGGAATGTTTCCACCTCTGAAGTTTGGGGGTGGTAGCTGATCCTGTTGATCCCATAGCCAGGAGAGGGCAGGGAGGGTGCTGCTCCACTCTTCCTGCCTGCACCCCAGACCCTGCTCTGAAGTGTCACCCTCTGTTCCAGACCCCCAACACGGGTCCTGAGCAGGGGAGGTGGTGAGAGGAAGCGTGGGGGCACGCACGTGTCACAGCAGGTGTCAGGGCACAAAATATTCTGCCTACAGGAGGTCAGGGGTCTGGGCTTCTGGAAGGAAAGGTCCTGGCAGGTGGGAGGACTGGCTTTTCCTTCTTCCGGCCAGGAGAAACGAGCCCCACTGTGGATAAGCACTGTGATGGCTGATGCGGAGCAGGGAAAGGATGGTGAGGGCGAGCGATGAGGGCACCTCAGTGAGTCCACACTACAGCTACAGGTTTTAATAACAAACCAGCTCACACTCTCTGGTGGCAGCCTTTGGAATTGCAGGCACAGCCTCTGGGGGGTCAGGCTCCTCCCACCACCCTCTGAACCCTAGCACCTGTCCAGGACAGAGGCAGGGAAATGGGGTGGGCCATGGGACTTGGGCAAGGCTCTCTGCCTGCTCTGGGCTGGAGGTTGCTGAGGACTGCAGGAACCTGACCCATTGCCTCCGCCATCCTGAGTGGTTCTGCCAGCAGAGGTGGCTTCAGGTGGGAGAAGGCCTGCCCCAGGTGACCCTTTGCCTTAGATGCTACTTCCTGGCACATAGGCTTCAGCTCAGTGGGTGAGGGGGTGTGGGGGGGTCCTGTTACCAGCACCTGTACAGGTGGAGTCTGTGCCAGGCCTAGGGCATAAAGGCAGTCCATTCATTGGCCTTCCCATCAGCTTTTGGCCCAGAGGCAGGTGTGCAGGGGCCACCTCCACCAACAGCGCCTCCTGCACTCACCCCTTTGTGGGGCCAGGGTGATACCAGGAGACAGAGCTACAAGTGGGCCCAGAACTGGCTCCTCTGCAGAGCAGACATCATTCTCTGCACAAGTGAGGGCTGAGATGCCCTTGTCCCTAGCTCTGGGGGCTCCAATTCCTTCCTACTTGGAGGAATGGAAGGGGTGGCATGAGCACCTGGCTGGCCCCTCTTCAGGAGGGCATCCTGGAAGGGGGTGGTGGGCCACTTGGAAGGGCAGAGCCCAGGAGGGAGGAACCCAGGCCTGTGCTCTGTGACTTTGTTGCTTCCTTGTTGCCAGTTGTGGGGTCTGGGGACAGCAGGGTGGATGGGACCCTGGTAACTCTGGCCCCGTGGGGCCCACAGCCTCTACAGATGGGGTCACAGTGTCTGGAAGCCTCTAGGCGCCTCCTGGGCCCCTGCAGCAGGACACCTCCAGGTTCAGCAGAGCGGTGGTCAGGGCCTCCCAGCCGAAGCTGACTCAGACCTCTTCGGGACAGCCCAAGTCAATGCTGGGCTTCTGACCTGCCCACTTGTCACCGCAGCCTCACAGTGGAGGCTGCCCATGGCAGAGCCTGATGTGGGAAGGCCTTGGACCAGCAGCTCAGGGACAGAGGTGGATGTGAGGGCAGACAGGTGTGAGGACACAGCACTGGTCTGGCCGGGACAGGCCAAAGACAGGGGACCCAGCCTGGCCAGATGACTCAGGCCTGTAAGTAGTCATTGTGGGGAGAAGGGGGCTGAGGGCTGGCTAGCCCCTTCAGCCCCGAACACGTGACCCTGGGGGGGTGCCCATCAGGGTCTGAACTGAGTGACTGTGTGTGCCTCGGCTCTGCGAGGCCGGCATCCTGCTTGCTGAGGAGGCGCATCTAGGTGACAAGAACCACCCCAGGTCCCCAGTGGGAAGACCCTGCTCTGGCAGGCCAATGGCCAGCACAGGATACCTTCCAGCCTTGCCTGCCCATGCCAGGGTCTTGTAGGGGACAGAAGGCATTTGACTGCAGTTCAAGGGGACATCACCCCCCACCCCTGGGCCACCGAGGGCCTGACGCTGGAGACCGTGGAGAGAAGGCCCGAACCCCTGGGCACAGCAGCAGCGGTCAGGGCGGCCTGCGTGGGCGCGGGGCAGGAAAGGACTCACCCTGCAGGCGGCAGTTTGTGGAAATGTTTTAATTAGAGGATTTTTAGATACAGTGGTTAATCTATTGCCCACAATTCCTCACTAATTAGGTGCCTCATGCTGGGAGCACACTCTCCTCCCTTACAGCAGAAACGGAACGATCACATTTCAGAGTTCTCCTGTTACAAGGTTCACATCTTCAAGCCGAGAACTGTGGCACAAAAGGACATTTCATTAGCCAAAGTCACGACAATGCGCTAGAAACATCGATTACGTTAGAATGCTTTAACTAGAAAATATATTGCATTTCCATATATATTAACCATATACATGTGTAACTATTACTAAGAGTAGTTCAGTCATTACAAAATAAGACATTCTGGGAGGGGCGATACACACATGACCCACTGAACCCCCCACATAAGGCCCTCTGCGTTAGATAACCACGAACATTGGCCGAGAGCTCAGGGCTCAGCAACCCATCAGGTGTGTGGTCGAGCAAGTGAACAAGGCACTGGGCCCTCGGGCCTCGCTGTCAACTGAGGGGCGAACAGAGGCACCCTGCCTGGCTGAGGGCCCCGATGACCAGTCCTCCTGTGCTCCCTGCCCCTTTGGGGACCATCCCTACCTCAGTCCATGTGCTAAAGCCACAGGCAACTGGTTCTGACAAGGGCCCTCGGGGTGGGAGGGTGAGGCTGGCTGGTAGAAAGCCAGCTCTGGATCTCTGTACTGCTCAGCACTGTGCTCACTGGGATGCAGGGCCAGGTCCCTGCCTGCCATTTCCTGTCTCCATTTACAGCACCTCCCTGCTGAGTTGGGACCCAGGACTGCTTGTGACAGAACAGCCAACTCCTGGAAGCTCCGCCGTGGGCACGGGCTCCATGGTTCTGAGAAGAGCAGCTTCCTTGGGTGACCGGGTTCAGAATGCTCCAGGAGACATTAGGAGTATGTGACAGCGGCCCTCAGAGCTGCTCTCTAGGGGTGTCCCCATACCTGACACTACCTGCATCCAGGGGTGGGTGCTGAGGTGGTGAGCACTGGGGGGTCGAAGGCTACATGCAGACGCCCGAGGGCAGTGCCAAATCCTAGAGGGTCACATGTTGTGGCCCAGCCACCCTGCACTGACCCTTGAGGAGGGCAAGTGGGTTAGAGTGGTCCTCACCCGGGCTCTGCCCTGGCCTGAGGCACCTCCTCCCCGATGGCTAGGGCAGCACGCACACACCAAAGACGGGTCTCGACACCAGTTTCAACCCGACCAGACCTGAACTCTAGCGCTCCACAGCCCGGAGAGCCAGGGGGGCGCAGAGAAGCCCTGCACACACGCCGTCCGCACAGTGTTATTTACAAAGGACCCGGCGGGTGCCACGTAGGACCTGGGCGCAGGCAGCAAGACGTGCTGGGGCAGAGGCCAGGGCTCTGCGGGGCCTACAGCTGTGTGTGTGTGGGGGGGCACACACCCCAAGGCTGCCTCCTCACACTTTTAATGACGATAATGCAACAAAAACCTTTATATAAACAGTTTATTTACTCTAAACAGCAACACAGACAAAACGCCATATAAACACAAAGGAAGTGGTGCAGAAACGAGAGGCCGGCTGGCTTTGGATCGGAGGCCCACAGCAACACACCCGGGTTTTGCGGAGAGAGGACAAAGGCGCGCGCGCAGGGGACAGGCCGGTTTCTTTTTCGTACAGCCAGCTGGAGGCTACGTGTAGCTCGGACAGTGGGAAGCATGCCTGCACCCACGAGCGAAGGGAACTAGCTCCTCAGGGACTCGTAGAAGTATAAAAGTTTATAATTTTACAGCAGTTGAAATACTGACATCAATATTAAAATAAAAGCAAGTTTTACATAACAATCAAAAATACAAAAGACTGAAGGAAGAGACCCTGTATGAAAAACTGGGCAATTCAGCGAGTGGAGAACTGTGTACCAGCGGCGGAAATGGAAAATGGCGCCCGCCTGCCTCCCCTAGGTGACTAGTAATCGTATGGAGCAATGCTAGATCTGCGAACGTTGTAAACAAGTTCTTGCCAAACCAATCCCTTCCTTTTGATGTTGTCGCAGGTCGCTGCTTATGAGGGTGCAAACTTCTTGGCTTGTGCTCGAACCCTTTTCTCATATTCCACTCTGTTTTGGCTGAGGAGGTCAAGAGAGAGAGACGTTAGAACAGCCTGGGCCAGAGGCGTAGGTCAAACCAGCGACCAGCAGCTTTCTCTCTCTTTCGTTTGGAACAGCATGAGTCATTTCAGAGAGAAAATGTGGACTGCTCACGGAGCCTTGGAGAACAGACAGAAATCTATGTGGTGGGCTCTCCCGAGGGGCTCTCGGTCCTGAGTGGGAGGGTGTGGAGATGGGGGCAACTTTCCGGTGGGCAGGGGGACCTCGACTGGGACTCCAGCGTGAGGTGTGCTGCCAAGGCGAAGGGGCCAGCAGGCACTGCCCAGGCCAGGTGACAGCAGGGCGGGAGGGCAGCAGACTCATTACCAGAGAAGACTAGCTACACCTGGGGATCACTGTGACCTCAAGGTCTGTGGGTCCATGCTGATATTTATGAACAGGGCTCCTCAACACACCAGGACACAGCTGCCAAACACCTTGTGGGTTGGTCAGGAGCCCTCCTCGGTGCGCAGACGGTGTGTGCACTTGGGGCGCTCACATCCCAGTAAGTACGCCAAGCCTCCTTCAAAGCTGTGATCTCAATAAGTGAGGCCTCCCAGAGCACTGGTCCTGGCCTGCACGCAGGCCCCAGGGTCGAGGGACAGAGGGGCCACCACAAGAATTTCCCTCGGCCCTGTCCAGTGCAGAAAACAGACTCTGATGCCTCAGACTGACCTCGCTGGTCTCTGGAGAAAGACTGCAATGCCAGCACCAGGGGCGCTGGAAACCTGCCTAGAGCCTGCCCTGGGCTGGCACAGCACCCAGGTAGACATCAGTGTCAGCATCATTCCCAGGTGAGGCCCAAGAATGAAGGCCAGAGGACAAACTTCTATGGCTAGGCTGTGCTGCCACCCTGGCCAAGGGCCCAGATCCCCAGGGTGGAGGCGGTTAGCTAGAACCCTGGAAGGAGCTGGGAGCGACAGCAGGGGCAGCCCAGTCCAGCCCTGCCATTTACCAAGTGAGGCCAGGCACAGGCTGTACGTACTACAGAGCACCTGCTAGTGCAGGACACGCCCTTCCGAAAGCATGAGAAAAGAGACCTGAAGAGAGAGGTGCTTGTAAGCTAGTTGCCTACTGGAGAAATAGTGTCTCATTCCTGTGGAGTAATGCATGGCACCGCCTGGCACGTGAGGAGCCCGAAGCACACAACCAGGACCAGGCTCGGGCACACAGCAGTGGCCATGAGAACCCCTGCTGCGCACGCCGCAGCTCTGCAACCACATGGTGAGCGCTATGGCAGATGGTGGGCACGGCATCAACACAGACCACTCTCCCATGGCAACACACCCGCCGCAACACACTCCAGGACTGGAGAGCTCTCTGAGGACCGGCGAGAAGACATTTTGGCTTTGTGGGCCACGCGGCCTATCTATCGCAGTGGTTTGGCTCCGACAGCAAGGACCCAAGTGGCCCTATTTACAAAGAGGCGCAGGCTGACAGGGCCTGATGCCAGCAGAAGCCACAGTAAAAACTAACAGCATTCGGCTCAAGGGTCCAGGTATGAGGACTCCTCTCCCAGAGCCGCTGATGCACAGCAGTCACCAAGATGCGAGTCACCTCAGGCTAAGCTCTGCTGGAATCACTCAGAGCAATTCCTTGGACTGGGAGCCTTGGAGAGAAGACAGGACGAAAGTCTGAAGCAGGGGCAGCTAGCCCAGGAGCTGGGAGAAGGTGGACCTCGGCCCCTACCCAGTAGCGTCATGTCACCCTAAGCCACCAGGGGGCACCCCCGGCCAACAACTGGGTTGGACCCAGGAACTGGAGGCCATTTTTGGGGGAAGAAACGCATCTCTTGCAATGGGGTGCTTCTCTTAGATGGACTCAGGTCACCTGTGTTACTCAGAGAGGCCTATGACTTGTTGCAATTCCAGAAAGGTCCCCTTGGAAGGAACAAGTCCCTGCCTGGCCTCTCCCTGTGGGTCAGCCCCTTAAGATCCAGGTGTCTGAACATGGGCAGGTGGAGCAGCAGGGGTCAGAGCCCCAGCCCAAAGTAACAACACCCTGTCCAGAAAAGCCTGGAGGCTGGCCAGGAAGGCCAGGGTCCTCCCCACTGTCCACCCAACCAGCCCCACCACGTGCCAGGTTTAGCTCCGCCACCCACACTAAGTCACAGCAGGCTGTCCTCTCACAGCACCCAGCTGGGGATGTCACAGCAGCTGGGGGACCAAAAGCAACTCAAGAGAGACACTTCCCTAGTGGAGTATGTCCCTCAAGCTGCTGCACCCAGGCTGGGCCCAAAGAGGGGAGAGGTGGGAGGTCTGGAGCCTCTTCCTCCAGGGTCCACACCCTTCCCTCTGAGTTGGACTGGGCTCCTGGAGGCACAAGGTTTGCCTGGCCATAGCCCATCAAGTGCAGAGCAGTCTATGGGAGCCCCTATCACCTGCCACGCCCCTCCAACACTGCTCTGGCCACACCAGCCCTGGCTGCCCATTCTTGCCACCATAGGCCCTTTGCATGTGCAGCTCCTACCCAGGTGCCTCCATGGCCACCTCAGTCTCCTCTTTGTGGCACTGACCCCTGCTGCCACCACCTGAGCTTGGGTCTAGGCTGGCAGGAGCATCAGGACTGCCCACCCACTCACAGCTTCCTACCGGCCGCCCGGATTGGACTCCCAGGGAAGCCGTACAGGCCGATGAGCAGTGACAGAAGTGCAGCCAGAGAGCTACTAACCAGTAAATTGTGTAGGCCTCTGCTTGAGCTGGATCTTGGATATTTGGTTCATTTAGAAGTTCCTGTATTCCTAACAAGATCTGTGTGAGAGAAAAACAAAGCAAGGCAGGGGGTCAGCAGTTCACAAGGCAAACCCTGGTCCTGAGGAAGGGCGAGGCCAAGCCATCATGTCACGTACCTGCTTAATCGTGATGGCTGGCCTCCAGTCCTTGTCTTCCTCGAGGATGGACAGGCACACGGTGCCGGAAGGGTACACGTTCGGGTGAAACAACGGCGGCTCAAATTTGCCTGGGCCACACGGAAGGGAACATGTTTTGGTGGCAGTTGTCCTACAGAATCATGTCCCGTCCTGATGACATCCCCATCTCCCCTGTACTGAGACACCTTGCTGGTCATTAGGCATTTCCCAAAGAACTGTTTACAAAAAACTGGCCACGAGGTGGGAGGAGGTAGGAGAGGAGCAAGGGTGCCTTCAGAGGCAGAGCCCGCCCCCCCACCCCAGGAGGCCTGCCCGGGCCCCTCCCAGCCAGGCCGAACTTGGGAAGACGGGAAGGGCCGCTGCAGCCGGTGGAAAGGCTGCTGGGGAAGCAGCGGAGCTCCTTCCGCATGAGTTGGCTGTCTTCAAAGCAGCTCATTTTGCTTCAAAAACAGAGGCTTTTAGGACCCCATATTTTTTCTTTAAAAAAAGTTTTTCTTTTTAGAAAAAGTCAATACATGTAAAAAATATGAAAATGTAAAAGGGGAGAAAAAAGGAACCACCAGTAGCCCCACTCAGGGATCACTAACCACAGCTGACATTCTAGCATATTATTTCTTATCTTTTCTTCTGGGTCTTTTCTCTTTTTCTATTTTTTAAACATGAGTTATACCTAGAAAAGTGCGACGAATCACCAAAAAATGAATACATCTATCGACAGCTTTCTGGGAAACTCCTTCATACCCATTCCATTTGCCCCACTAACCCAAACTACAACCCCCAAGGGAAGATGTCTTGAGCTGTCTGCACGCAGACCCACTCGGCACGTGTGGGCCATGTCCTCACAGGTAGTGGCCCTTACTCACTCCTGCGCAACACCCACGGGGCCTGGCTGCCCCACGGACTTGCCCACCGCACTGCAGGTCCACGCCAGAGCGAATTCGAATAGAGCGGCAACTGTTCCTGGGAGTGAGTTCCAGTGCACACGTGTGCACCCCTGTGGGGATGCTGGACCACGAGGTGTCTGTGCTGAATGCAGACAGACACGGCCAGTTTCCAAAGCGGATCTACCCACTAACGTCCCACTGCTTCCTAGCTTCGTCAACACCTGTGTGTCAGCTTTGGACGTCAGCGGTTGTTAGATAACTGAGGGTGCTTCTCGGGGCTCTAAGCTGCATTTCCCTGGTGATCACTGGGGGTGAGCACTCTTCATTCACTGGGAGGAAGTGGCTACTTCTTTGGAGAAGTTCTTGTTCAAGTCTCTTGCACATTTTTCTATTGGGGTTGCCTCGCTGACATGTAGGAGTTCTTCACGTATTCTGGACAGAAGCCTTTTGTCAACTACATGTCTTGCCAGTATCTCCTCCCACTCCAAGTTTGCCTTTTTGCTCTTTAAATTATACGTTTTTGTGAACACAAGTTCCTAATTTTAATTTAATCTGATTTATAAATCTTGTTTCTTAGAAAAGTGCACCAATGACGAATACCAACACACCCAAGTTTCCCAGCCCCCCCTCTGGTCCACCTGGCTGTCTTCCACAGTCTCTCCCAGCCTCTCACATCACCCACTGCACCGCCTGCTGCTGACTCCACAGAAGGCCTCCAGCACCAACGACTCTGTGTCTGGCTCCGTCCACCTGGCGGGAGATTCACTCATGCGCTGTACCTGTACATTCTTCCCTCCTGCACTGTCTCCCACTTGTGGCTCTTGCAGACAGGGCTGTCATAAACACGCTTGTCTGCGCCTTTTGTGAACGCGTGTATGTACCTCTGCTGAACCTTTACTCGAGTGGAACAGCTGGGTTCTTAGGCGGGGGTAAGTTTAGCTTCAGTAGAAACAGCAGACAGCTTTCCCAAGGAAGTGTTCAAAACTTACTTCTTCTCTCGCCTGCACCTGAGGGCAGTGGCTGCTCCGCAGTCTCTCCGGCCTCAGTTATCTGCCTGTGCCCTCTGTGGTCGTAACTTTCAATTCTCTAGTGAAGAAGTCGGGCATCTCTTCTATGCCAGTTGGCCAGGTGGAGAACCTCTTGCAAAGTGCCTATTCCATCAAATGGTTGTTTGCCTTTTTCTTACTGATTCATAGATGCTCTTGACATATTCAGGATAAGTACTGATATATGTATGTAATCTTACCTTTTCACTCTCAGTGGTGCCTTTTGGTGACAAGATGGCCTTAACTTCAGCGCAATCCAACCGATTGTTTCCCCCCTCTGGAGAAAAGCACTTTTCATGCTACCCTGGTTAAGAAAGCTGTGCCACCCAAGTCATGAAGGCACCCTCCCGTCTTCCTCTAAAAGCTGTACCGTCTCGCTCGCCTTCCCACTGCCATCGCAATCCACCCGGGAGGCCTCTGCTACGGCAGAAGGGAGACTGAATTCTCTATTCCTCCACTGGGACACTGGGTTGTCTCAGTTTACACATCAGAAGGCCATCCTCCCCCCACGACCTGCAGTGTCACCTTTGTCATAAACCATGCCACTGTGCCCCTGGTTTATCTGGCCTCTTTGCTCTGTGTCTCGATTACTGTGTCTCTGCAGCAGGTCTCAGTCTGGGTCATGCCTTGGCCATCCTGCTAATGGGTCTGGGCACTTTTTACTCAAGGAGCCCCAACCTGGGCCTCACCACCCTCCCTTTCTAAGACCCCGAGGGCCACGGCAATTCTCAGCACTCTGCATTTCCGAGCCTGCACAACAATTTCCACAGAAACCTGCTTGGACTCTGACTGCGATTATGGTGAACCTGCAGATCAGCTGGGAGAGAACGGACATTTCTCTACGTGTGTCCCAATCCACAAACACAGCCCGCCCAGCCAGTCGCTCAGGCTGCTCTTCATTCTCTCAGAAACACGTCAGTTCTCAGTACAGAGCTCGTAAACATCTTTTGTTGGAATTTATTCCAAGGTACCTGACACTACTATAAAGGGTATAGTTTAAAACTTTTATTTGTTGCAACTCTATGAAAATGGGTTTTTATATATGAGTGGGGACCCAAAAAACCCCAGGAAATTATTTCTAAAAAATTGTATTTTTATTCTTACATTTAAGCTTCAGTCACCTTCAAAGCACTCCCCATTTGATGCAATACACCTATTGAGACCTTTTCCCAGTGCTCAAAACAGTTTTTGAACTCGTCGATTTTGATGCCTTTTAGTGCTTCTGCCATTTTTTTGTTTCACCTCTTCCACATCAGCAAAATGTTTTCCTTTGAGGACATTTTTTATTCGGGGAAACAAAAAAACAAACGGTGCTTAAGGCAAAATCGGGCAAACAAGGAGGGAGGGGCACAGGGGTCATGCCTTATTTGTTAAGAGACTTGTAAACACTCAGTGCAGTGTGGCCAGACGTGCTCGTAAATCACCCATCATGAAATGGACAAACGCACTGAAAGTCTTCAAAAAAAAAAACATTCCCTCATTCACTGAAGCTGGACGCAACCTCTCACAACAATGCCAGCTGGCACACTGATACAGATGGGTTCCTAGAACACTCACCTAGCGGGGGAAGCCTGTACTACAGTAAGGGGCCCACCCTCCAGAAGATAGTTTTTTTTTTTTTTTTTTTTTGAGGGGGGTCGCCCGCCCCCATTAACCTTTCATTCAGCAATCTTAATAAACTTAAAGATGGCCTATGACCTACGCCTTCCTTTCTCATCTCTCTGCTGGGATTTCCTTTTCCTGCCTTGCTACATTTGCTTGGAATTCCAACACAATGTTAAAGAGAAATGATGAAAGCAACTAAAATTTACCTCATTTCTTATTTAAAGTAATACCTGCACATGGCAAAACAGAAACAAAACAAAAAACCAAACAGTGAAGCATCACCCCAGTGAAATGTCTCCACCCCGAGGGTGATACTGTGACTCGGTAATTTAAGTAATTCCTCTGGTGGATGTCATTATAACAGAAAACATACCTCTGCCTCTCAGATCACTGACCACACGAGCCAGCGGTCATGTCCAGTCTTGCCCTCCCCTGTGCCGGGCACTTCCCCACACTCTGGGGCCCATGTCAACTCATTTAATTAACCAGGCGTGGACAGTATTTCTTGACTTCCAGCTGCCAGAGGAGGGAGATTTGGTGGCCCTGCTCCCTGCCCCGAGTTTTGCTAAGCTGCATCATGATGGTGCAGCTGTGGAACTGTTTTACATGCAGCCTTGGCCTCTTCTTCCTGCCTCCTTCGCTGCAGGCTTTACTGTGCTACCCATCCAGGCTGCAGATGCGGACCCGAGTCGGCCACAAAACTCTGACAGACAACAGGTCAGGGAAAACAAACCCTCTGGGGAGTAAGGTCCTCTGAGTGGTGGTCCTTCTGCATGTCCATCCCCATCCAGAACTGGCATGTGGTGGCTTCATCCCTGACAGGCACTAAGGGTTCAGGAGCCTCACCTGGATCTTATGATCCTTCCCTCTAGGACCGAGGAACTTCCCAGTCACGGAGCTGAGACCCGAGACTTGGTCTGTTAGGTATACGCCCCACACCGGGGTGAGAAAAGTCAGATCCACAGTCAACTGCAGCCACAGGGTTCAGAGAGCCAGGCTGCCCCGAGCAGAGTGGCGTGTGAAGTAGCCGATGCCCCTGGAGGTCAAGTTCTCTGAAGGGGACTCAGATCTCTGCTGGAACGTGGTCAAAACCAACCTTTGAGGACTCTATTGTACTTACATTTTGGAGGTGAGGATGGATAGTCATCTTTGAAGAGCATCCGTAGTTTAAACAAGCCTCCTTCCCAAGGGGTCTGTTGGGAAGTGAAGCTGTGATTAAGGGTGTGCCATCTTCTGCTGCAGGAGCCCAGGAGGAGGAGGAGGGGTATGCTGCTGCTACACAGCCCCCCATGAGCCCCAGTGACCCACCCGCAGTGTCCCCACAACACGACTGGCGGGACCTCCATGCATCCTGAGGGCCAGTGGGAAAGAATCCTCCCTGGAGAGGAGCAGACAGGTGGCTCGTGGCAGCTGTGCCCTCCAACCCCAGGATGGGGGTCAGGGTCTGCACCTGAGTGGCTACGGTGAAGACTTAAGTGAGCTCGAGTGTGGATCGCCTCCCAGCTCCTTAGTTCAACACTCCTTCCTGACCGGGAGGGCAACAGCTACAGCCCACTGGCCTCACCCTAAGATGAGGGCCTCAGTGGAGGCTGGGATGCATACTGGGCTCTCCAGTCTCAGACACAGGGCACGACCAGACCACATCGTCTTGTGAAACAAGTCTTAATCCTGCCAGCTCAGTTCAGGGGAAGGAGATCATCAGCAAGAGCTAAGGCTGAGCACAGTAGATCCTCACAAGAGGCCATGGGAGGGAGGAAGTGGATGTGATGAGGTCTCAACACAACCCGAACGCTTCAGGGTCTCCTTTCCTTGAAGTCACGGGGAAGAACTGTACACCAGGTTATTGGAGACCCTCAGTCCCTAATGCCTCAAATGAACTGGTTCTAACTGGCCCAGCCCACTCAGAGGAGCCAGGGCAGCCCTACAGTGGGGGGACTGTGGCGATGTGTGAGGACATGTGGGGCCCCATGCAGCAATCACAGGTGGTCAGTGCCTGGTCCGTGCGCATCAGGGGTTTGCATCATTCCAGACTCAGACACCCAGGAGGAGCACTGCTGTGTCCGGGCTGCTCCAGCCATGCCACATCTAGGACACACCTGGAGGCCCTTGGGGCAGCACCGGCCCCTTCTCCACCCTGTCTCTAAGACTCCCCTCACTCTCAAGGAGGCAGCAGGGTCTGGGCCCACGACCCCTGCAGCAGCCCAGCTCTTTCTTTCAGGATGAAAACTGTCTGGGGAGGGGTGGTATCCCATGTTGCCCTAACCTCGTCTCACCATCTCACGTCCCCTGGCCTGTGTGATCGTCACATGTCACGCACACTTGACCCTACATCCTTCTGAAGGGTTGGAGCATTCCCAGCAGCCTGCCCTTCACATGAGCACGGTCGCTCCTTACCCCTTTCTTTCCTGGAATGGCGCACTCCCAGTTCATGAGGTTCATCGTGCCGTCGGGATTTTTTGTTGGGACAGCCACAAACCCCTGAGAGGAAGGCACACACAAGCACGTTAGAGCCGTGGCAGCTCCTGTCAGCTGCTTGAAGGAACTGCCCTGCGCCTCCCACCACCTGGCGGCACAGGGCTCGCAACAGGGCCTTGTCTGTCTGCAGGGACTGGACGGTGTCGCCATGGGGGATGACCCACTGTGCTACATGAAGAAATAAAGCTGTCTTACAAATGGGTGGTCTTTTCTCCAAGCTTTTCTCTCCTGGGCAAGTCTGCTGAGGGCGATCCCCGACATAGTCAAAGTCCTGAAAGAGACAGCAGAGACGCAGTCAGGAGGAACACTGAGCTCCTTCTGGCCCTTCCCTCTCACTCCTGCCCATTGAGCAGACTCGGTTCCAAGAAGCAGGCAAGTTGAAGGTCTCAAGTGGTCCACAGAGACCACGCTTGCTCTTAAAAAGCTGCCCTGCCCAGAGTCTGGACAGGTATCAGGCCCCCTTGGGAGACCCCTGCCTTCTCCCACAGGCAGGTCACCAGGGAAGACCCCCAGACTCCGCAGCACACCCCTCAGACTCCATTTCATGGTGCTGCAGAGTTCAGAGAGGTGAAGCTGCAGAGCCAGGTCACAGCACTGCTAGGTGCTGCACAGGGAGGGACGCAGTGCACTCCTAGCAGACGCCTGGCCCCTGTCCTGCCCCCTTCCAGTCACACCCAGCAGCAGGCTGGAGTGACAGGGATGCGGTCCTACCACCAGACTACACGGAAAAGGCAGGACAAGGTGCGGACATCCAGAGCATGAGCCTGAGACCTGGGGAGGGCAGGGATGAACTGCTTTCCTTTACCAGTGAAGGAATGTGGGGGTGCTGTCAGACGCCCGGCTTAGAATCAGGGCTTGGAATTCAGATTCCGGCCTAACCAGGAGGATGACGGTTGCAGGCCGCCAAGTGGAAAAGTGCTCCAGGGCGAAGGGCTGCCCAGCTGCATCATGGACAAGTCCAGGGACAGGATTCCTGGCCCCGGCACCCAAAAGACCCACTTGCCACCAGGATCCCAGGCTCCTAGGCTCCTTCCTGTCTCCCTACCCCTTGTCTTCCTACAGCCCCACCCTGGCACTCCATGAAGACTGATCGATCAAGGCCTATATCCCGTTTGCTCTGGGAAAGTCAATAAAAGGGGAGCAGGTGAGCAGGGCCCAAGAACTCCCCAGGAACGCCAGGCAGGAGCAGGAAGACCCCAGCAGGCCGAGAACACAGACGCTCAAAGCTCAGCTAGCCTTGAGCTGTTCATATGAGCAGCCCAGAGCCCCCAGGTAAAGCAGCACCTGCAGGCACCTGGCACACCAGAGTGAACCACAGGGCGGTGGACTGTAACCCCGGCTCCAGCCATCCACGAGAAAGCAGATGCAGAGGTGACATGGTCACAAAACCTGTTGGTGAATTTGACCTTAAGTGTGTTTGTTGGTTTCTGAAGTCCACGGAAACACTGAAGAGACCCTGAATCAAGCATTTACCATAAACAAGACTTTAACAAGACAACTGGTGACTGGCAGCTTCTCTAAGACTTCAGGTTTATGCTGAAGCTGGGGGACAGGTCTCCTCCCTGCCTCTGTAAGGAAAAGGCCCAGCACCTCAAGTCCCTGAGCACAATGAGAGGTGTCCGCGACAGCTACAACAGGGTTCTCAACCATGTATGGCAAAACACACTTCCAGCAAGGACAACGCTTACCAGCAGTCATGCTTTCCAGCCCAGTCTAGCCCACTCCCCCAGCCTCCACCCGGCCTATACTAGAGATAGGAAGGGAGACCCGGAGTATCTTGGCTGCTAAGGGCGGAGACTCAACCCAAACCCAGGTAGTCTTCTGACTCCCTCAGAAGCCCCGTGGGTGGGTGGCAGAGCCACTTTCCCTCCTGCTGCAGCACTCCAGAGCCCTGTAACTAGTACTTCGGCCTCCCCACCCCATTTCTGCTCCAGCTGACCCACGACTGCCTCAGCAACCCAAATGGCACCCCTCACCCCAGCTCCCCACCACTCAGCTGCCCTGCCCTGTCCCCTTGGGCTCACACTATCTGTGCAGGAGGGGTTAAGTTGGGCCAACAATTTGACAGCAAACGTCAAATACACATTCCCAGAACCTCCCCCCCCCCCACCCCGCCCATGGAGCCAGGAACTCTGGATGGGCTCCAGTGCTCCTGACAACTGTTTTCCCAAAGAGCAGGCACAGAAGAAGGTGGGGTTTGGGACTGTCACTGCAGAAACACAGTAGCACCCAGTGCTACCCAGGAGTCCAGGTCTCAGGACACTGGGCGAGATACTGTAAACCACCAGACCTCCTAGATGTTGTATGCTTGCAAAACACAGGTATGCTTATGTCATCACAAGAAAAGTGAGGGTCAGCCCTAACTGGTGCAGCTCAGTTGGCTGGGCACCATCCGGGGGGAAAAGGAAAAAAAAAAAAAAAGGTTACTGGTTCCATTGCTGGCCAGGGCACATACCTGGGTCACAGGTTCAGCCCCCAGTTGGGGCACATGTGAGAGGCCACAAAGTGATGGACATTTCTCTCTCACACTGATGTTTCTTTCCCTCTCTTTCTCCCTCCCCCCCTCTAAAAAATAAATAAAATCTTAAAAAGAAAGAGAGAGGGAGGGTCAAAACTCAAAGCCCTCCAGTCAAGAAGCACGCTGTCAGGGAGACAGGTAACAGATGTACCCATTCTGGCTGTGGTCCCTAGCCCCAGCACTCTGACGCCACAGCACACCTTTCAACCTTTTCTGATCTCAAGATTAAGTCCAAAATAGAGTAACACCAGACTTGGACCCAACAGAACTTCTCATCACCACCACACAGCCCAGAGCTCTAGCCTGCCTATTCCTTTGCGGGGGTGGGGGTGGGGGTGGGGTCGGAGGGTCGGTCTGACCCTCCCCACTGAGACACTCATAAAGAGCCTGCCAGGACACCGCCCTGGTGGGCTCACAGGTGAGGAAGTCCTGTCCTGGAAATGCTAGGTGCCAGGGGATGCAAAGCAGGATAATGGGGAGGAGAGGCACCTGCTTTTAAATAGTGGCCAGGTGGCCACGGAGCACAGCCTGCAGCAATCTGGCAGGATATTGTTCCAGGCGCACAGTTCAGAAACAGGAGGGCCTGTGGACCAGAGGCGTGGAAAGGGCAGGCATGCACGAGGGAAGGGAGAGCCCGCCAGGGTATAGGACAGAGGCGCACACCAGCCAGCTTCAGCTCAAAGTGGGCAGTGACCGGTGATGGCTGGGGTGGTAGCCTCAATGTCTGAAAATTCTTAATTTCTAAGATTCTTAAACTCTTCACTTCAACTAGTTCTTCTAAATGGCAAGATCCAGTGCTATCCCCATCCCAGCGGCAATGCCCTACCGGCCCCGTTTCCAGGCTTAAGGGCATCGCACATGTTAGCTTCCAGTGTACTGCCCCCGCCCACTGATTTCCCCCACCAACAGGGCCCCCAGAGGGCAGGCCCCTCATGCCTGACCAGGGCAAAGTGGATGACACAGGCTGGTAGGACACCTCTGCTGAATTAACTAACACAGAAGTTCAGTGACTAAAGACAAGCAACCCAGTAAGTGGTGGTTTCAGTGAGGTGTAAGGTCCCTAGTGAGTCTCAGCTAGGCAGGCATCCAAACAAGTTTCTGAAGCCCCAGGCCAGCTCCAGAACACTGAGGAGACATGGGTACAATGTGGGTGACACAATGCTCAGAGGACTCCAGAGGGGCTGGGCCTGGCCCAGGGGAGGGTAGCAGGGTGATCCCAAGTGTAGTCTGTCTGCCTGCTGACCCTATGCCAGGACCCTGCTCTTCTGAATGTGGAAAAAGGTGCTCACGGAGGCCCTATCCTAGCACCTACTTGTGGTTGTCCCAGGTATGAAAGGTTAACAAGCGGTCAGACAGGACCTCCTGCAGCCCCCTCCTCAGGGGTACCAATGGGCCAGACCAGGCACCAATAAGATCCTTTCTGCCACCACGGCAAAGAGCTACAGGTGTTCACCTGCACTGTCTCAGGCAGACGCCTGGTATTCAAGATGGTGCTTCTACTTCTAGTGGCCTTTCAGGGTCCAGAGGAAAGCAGCCAATTTATTAACATTTTAATTACAAAACAGAAACACCCATTCAGAATCCCACTTAAAATAGACCCTGCCTCCCTCCCAACAGAGAAGCACTTCAGGAGAAGCACAGTGTTACTAGATGCTTCTGAGCAGCAGAGCTGTAGATGTAAAGATAAAATATCCACGAACTACCTGAGACAACTTGCAGGACAAAGGCTGGATTCTCCAGGCTCTGTGGGGAGGTCTGCCCTCCACCTTCCTCCAGGGCTCCCCCAGTAGTGGGCTGGACTTGACTCATTCCTCTCAGATCAGCTCTGCCGGTTGACAGCAGAGACTTCAGAGCTCTTACTGGCTTTGTGAGTGTGGCAAGCTGTTCATCTCCCCCAGCCTCAACTTCCTCATCTGTAGAATGGGCAATGGTATTCTGACCCCACACACTTGCCCAGAACAAACCAACAGTAGATGAGATGCCCTGGGTGGTCTTTTCCCACCCAACGCAAACTCCCCCAGAGGGAAAGTATTCACTTTGCTTGATCCAAGCACCCTGCATCAGGACACCCTCTGTCCAAGCCACACTTCCCATTCTTTCTCGACACACCTCCCTGGGCCAGAGGCTGTTTCTGAAGTATGGTCCCAAATCCCAAGACTCACCAGACAAAGACACAACAGCATGAAGAATTAACCTCCAAACCACTCAAAAGGTCACAAACAAGTCAGGACACACTAGTATCCATCTCCGTTGTCTATTGCACAGTTTCTCTCCTTAAAGGTAACAATTCCTTAATAGCAAGAAACATTTAGCGCTGTATTCTTTCAATGGAAACAAAGAGCCAACTTAGCAAGCACAGTATCGTACCTTCGCAAACCCAGGAACTAAGCATGGTTTCAAAATATACAAACCACACCAGTTAAAACTGTGATTTAGGAGTGACTGCAGGCCGTGATCCTAACCCATCTAATCACTCCTTTCCTTTTCTTCTCACAAAAATACCAGCTCCAACCTCCCTTCAATTAATACAAAGCAATCTTAAAAACAAAAGGAAACTCTCCCTCTGGCGAAGCGCTGACGTTCAGGTTCCCACAAACTGCAAACTACAGGTACAAGAAAACTCAGACTTGTTTTGAATTTTAGACATCAACCCCCTCCCCCGCGCCAATCGAGCCAGCAATTTTGCAATCCAAGACTTTTACTCTCTCTGCTGGGCCTCTCTGGCTGGCTGGAGAGCGCCACAGGTTTGTGTGCGGGCCCGTGACCCCAGAAACGCACGTTCCTCGGTAGAGGGAAGCCCCTGTCAACCCCTCCTCGGCCGCACCGCCAGCGCACGCCGGAGGGGACGCCAACACTTTCACAAGGGAAAGCGACGGGAGCCCAAGGGGCAAGGCCAGGACGACGTCGAGGCTGGGCCAACAGGGTCGGACTGTAGTCCACGATGTAAACAGCTCCGAGGAAGACAGTTCCCGGGCGCGAGATCGGGATCGGGTTGGGGATCTCTCAAGAGGCGGGGGTCGGGGCCCAGGGGATCGCCGGTCGAGAAGCGCCCGCCCGGCCCGGCCCGACCCGACGGCGGCGGAGGCCCCGCGCTGCGGAGCCCCGGCCCCTGCCCCGCCGCCGCACTCTGTGCGCCCCCCACCCGCGCTCACCTAGGGCGGTCGCGGCCCGGCAAGCGAGGTGGACTAGGCGGCGGCGACGGAGGCGGCGCGGCGCTTCCTTTGTCTCGGGACTTCCCTCCCGAGCCCGCTCCGCGCGCAGCCCGAGCGCTCAGAGGACCCCGGCGCGGGCGGGGCGCGGGGCGGGGCCTGTGGAGGCTGTCCGCCGCGCGCCTGTACCACGCGTCGCCGCCACCTCTCCGCGTCCCGAGCAGCCCTCGCCGCCGCACGCTGCTTGCCGTCAGCGCCCCGCTGTCGCGCGCCCGTGACTCGGGCTCGCCTCGGGAGCCCGGCCCAGGGGCGGTTTTCCAGTCAGGCGTTGTCCTGGACACCTGCGCCCTTAAAGGAGCCGTGTTTCAGATGTGAGGGAGCGTCTGCAATATCCCCTTTGCGATGCGAGCGTCCACTCGAGGACACGCCGGCAAGCAGCGAGGGAAGGCAGAGGCCAAGATCTCCAAGGTCTCCCCGGATGTTCCGCAGGCACCTCTGCGGGCACGGGTCCCATTGGTCTCCTTAGGGTTAAGGCTCAGGGTTGGGGAGCAAAGGCAACCGAGGCCTAAGGATCCCCAGAAGCGTCGCAGCACGGTGACGATCCGACGAGTACGGAGCCTTGTGAAACCCGTTGCAATTGGCTAGCTTGGGGCGCTGGGCGGGGAGTACATCGAATCTGCCCAATAAATTGAACCGATACAAACGACTGAGAGCCGGCCTGACCGACGGGAGGAGAAGTGCGGACGCTCCCTAACCCGGGGGTCGGCCGAGGGGGAGGGGTTCCGGAGCTGCAAGAGGCGGGGGAGGGGCCAGCCGTGACCCTTGTTGTAGTCAGAGTCTGGAGCCCACCTTTAACCCTTTAGCGAATGCTAGTCTTTCCTGACCTCGCTGGGCACCTCCCCGTGGTGCTCTCCCCAGCCCCAGCCCTAGTCACTCAGTCCCCCCGGGCCACATTCACTAGCTAAACCCCAGCTCTCGTTGTGGGGAGGGCGCTTTCCAAGGTTAGCCCACCCTGTTCGCCCGTGGGCGCTTTGGGATCAGGCAGCAGTGGGTGTGGAGGGCTTCTGGACCAGGCCGCGTGGCTGCAGGCACTGGACAGCGGAGGTTAATTGCATTTACTCATTCCGTTCCCTCCCCTTTTCCTTCCTTTCCTCCATCTCCCTTCTCTCTGCTTCCTTACTTCCTTCCCCCTTGAGTCTCCTCTTTGGCCCTGTGCTGAGACTGTTGGCTTCCCCAGGGGTGGGGACCACCGCTCAGGTATTCTTTGGCCCACATCTGTCTCAGTGCTCTTAGCAAATGCCCAGTGGCTGAATTCCATGTGCTCTCAGCCATCCTGTTACTCTAGGGGAGCAAAATGAGGCTGGGGGTCTTATTGTGGCTCTGCTGGGCTGGGGAGGGAGGTTTGCATAGGGTAACTCCTGGTTAGCAGTGGCGCAGAGAGGGACTGGCTGTAGTGACGGAGTCCCAGATGACAAAAGTCAGAGGGCCCAGCCCCGTTGAACGAAACGTGAGCATTCCAAATCCCTCCCAGGCTCTGAACTACAAAGGGGTTGCCCACTCCTGGGTCCCCACAGTGACCAAGGTGTGCCTGGGCTGGAAACAGCCTCCCAGGCTGTGTAGTTCTCAACTTCGGGGTACCAGAATTGTCAGGGGCTTGTCTGAGACACCTGTTCTCTGGGCACCCAGCTTTGGTTCACAGTGGTCCTGGAACTGTGCATTGTGACAAGTGCCCCAGTTGGGCCTTCCCCCACAGCATCCATGGCTGCTGAGCTGCACTTGAAGAGACCAGCTTCTTGCTGAGGCATATGGGCCTGTGAGTCTAACACCATCTTTCTCATTTAGATTCCAGGAGGTTTGTGCAGGCCTGCACAGGGAACACACCCAGCAAATAGCCACAGCCAGTAAAAAGTGGTGGCCATTGCTGGAGTAAAGAGAGTGAACCAGAGGTCCATGTGGGCTCTGCTCAGTCAGGGGGCAGACAGGTGGGGGTGGCCTGGAGGAGTGATGGGGGGTGTAGTTTGAGGACCCTGACCAGATGTGGCTTGTGATTGTGGGGGCCTGGGCCAGATCCTGTGGGCCATGGGAGTCATGGAAGGTTGTGGAACAGCAGATTCAGGACAGTATCCTGGTTCCATGTTTGTGTGTGGCGAGAGGATATCTGGAGACGGTAGAGATGTGGCCCCTCTGTCCTGGTTGCTGAGTTCCAGCCAGCAGAGAGAACTCCCATCCTGGGGGAAAGTGGTGCGAGGCTTGAAGACCCTCACACTGGAAGGAGAGTGTTTGGACTGGTGGAGAGCAGAAGGAGCCTTTCTCTGGAACGTGAGTGGGAGGAGAGTGGGGGTGGACAAAAGGCTACCTCAGACCTGGTATCCTCAGCCCAGGAGCTATTTTGATCAGCTTGCACGCTGGGACATGTGTTCTTGGAGATGGCCTCTTGTTCATCCATTCATTGGTTCACAACATTTATCCAGCACTGGCTTTGGCCCTGAAGAAGCACACTTCTATGTTGTAGGCAGGGCCACATGGCAGAGGACAGGGGGCAGCATCCGGGAGCTGAGAATGGTCCCCTGCTGTCAGACAGCAAGAAAGCTGGGACCTTCCGCCTTCAATAGCAAGGAGCTGAAAGCCACCGTAACCTGTGAGCTTCAGATGAGGGCTAGAGAATGCAAGCCCAGACTTTCAGGACCCTGAGCAGAGGACCCCATTAAGCCTGGGCTCCTGTTGTACAGAATGCAAGTGTGCTTTGTTTAAAGCTGCTGACTTTGTGGAGCAGCACCCAGCTATGGGGGAAGAGCCTTCTGGGCAAAAGGAGCAGGAGGTGGGTTGAGCAGGGAAAGGCTGTGTGGCTGGGGCACAGTGAGCAGGGGCAAGGGTGGTATGGGGTGGGGTTGGAACAGGCAGTCGGGACCAGGCCTCACATAACATTCCCAGCGTGCTAGGGGTTTTTCTGTGTGTCCAAAATGGAAGAGAGGGGATTTCACTGGGTTCAGTTCCCCGGGTACAAAGGGGAAATTGAGGCTTAAAGAGGGCGAGGGCTTTGTGTATTATCAGTCAATATAAAACTTGGGAGAAGGATTCTGGCTGATTGTGCCAGGTCTTGTGCCCACCCCATGAGGAGGGGGCAGTGCGCTTGGAGGCTGCCTGGAGTAGGGATGACCCCCAGCTCTCGGGGCCTGCTGGGGGCCAGGCTGTGGGCACATAGGTTTGTGAATAGGGCTGCTGTCCCAGGAGCCGGGTTAAACAGGAAGAGGATCCATACGCAAAGGGATGAAGTTGGACTCCTGCCGCATGCTACGTACAAAACTAACTCAGCAGCCTGAACATGAGAGCCCAAGCTAGAAAACTCGCAGAAGAAAATGTAGGGGATAATCTTCATGACAGTGGGTTTGGCAACAATTTCTTGACTATGACACCCAAAGCATAGGCAGCTAAAGAAAAAAACAGGTACAGTGGACTCCATTAAAATTAAAAACTTGAGCATCAATGGATGCTATTAACAGTAGTAAAAAGGCAGAGTGGGAGAACATATTTGCAAATTATATATTGATAAGGGGTTGATATCTATAATATACAAAGAACCCTTTCAACTCAACAAAGATACAAACAACCCAATTCAACAATGGGCAAAGAGCCTGAATAGACACTTCTCCAAAGAAGATATACACATGGCCAATGAGCGCGTGGAAGATGCTGAAAGTCCCTGATCATGACAGAAATGCAAATCAAGGCCACCGCCAGGTACTACCTCACACCCATTAGATATTCTTTTTTAGAAATGAAAAATGTTGACAAAGATGTGGAGAAAGTGGAAGCCTTGTGCATTGCTGGTGGTTATGTAAAATGGTGCAGTTAGTGTAGGAAAGTCTGGAAGGCAGGAATGCTGGGGCCTGGGAGGGGCTGAACCCATCTCCTGGAGCTGCGGAACCATCCTCGAAGGATGGGGAGTCTTATCTTCCAGCTTTGGGGGGGTAGTGCATGTGGATTGCAAGGGGGGAGCTGGGGGAGGCACTGGGCTGGTGCCCACTGTCCCTCGGCCTTCCTCCCCTCCATTCCTAGCCATGGCGCCTTTGCTCCCTCTTCTAACAGCTGCATTTAGGACACACCCTGGGTCTCCGGGTCTTCCTGTTCTGCAGCCCAGACTGGCCAAGCTGAGCCTTTCACAAAATGTTCCTGTGTAGCTGTGATCCTGGCCCTACTGCCCCTCTTCCAAGGGCCTCCTTTCACAAGCTCCCCAAGGGAATCCTCTGTCCCCAAAGAGCTGGGCATCCCTCAGGTCCCTACTTGGCTCCTCAGCCCCTGGTCTGACCCCACAGCACACAGGAGCACCTTCTAGTGGTCCCAAGCTTGGATGCTGGGGTTGTGTGAAGGTGTCATGCGCCCCCATTCTGTACACGTGTGAAGCTGGTCAGCAGCCCAGGCCTTGCTCAATCCCATGCACTGCGTGGTTCCCACATTTGGACAGAGGGAGGAGCAGAGTGTGGGTCCAGCTCTCTCTGCCTGAGCCATGACTGGTGGGCTTGATTGCTTCTCCATGCCCCCCAAGAGAAAGGAAGATGGTCATTGGATGCCATCCCTGCCAACGACCAGATCACCAGTGTCACCAAAGAGAGAGCCTGAGCACTCAGAGCCTGGCTGCAGCTTACCCCCTGCTGTGTGTCCCTCCCAGCCACTGGTGGGGTCTCCATTTCTGCTCCAACCTGACCAGCAAATAGCTGAGCCACCAGGGCTAAAGATATCTGAGCATTTCCATTGAAAATAGAGAATAAAGGGACGTCTGGTGGAGCTGGGATGTTCCCCTCACCACTGTGCATAAGGAACCTGGTACTGACAGTTGGCCCCCCCCCAAACCCCTGAAACAGGGAAAAGGCCATGGAGCAGGATGCGTGAGGCGGTGGCCTGCCTTCTCTCTCCAGACCCCTTCCCACTAAGTCATACATGTACTGCATGCATGCACTCATTATTCCCTCCCTGTTCATTGAACATGGGAGCAGGGGAGGGTTTGTTTGCTTTTATTGAAAGAGAAAGAACACGCACGAGTGCAAAGCGGGCACTAGGCACACTTGGAGGCACCTGTTCTCATGCCAGGAAGGCACGCTTGCCCATGGTGGCATTTCCAGAGTCAGCTCAACCTGGTCCAACCTCTCCCCCAGAGGCCCCCTCAAACTCAAGCCCCCCCATGTCAAAACGAGGCCTTGTGAGAACCCTGGAGCTGCTGCCAGCGCCCATCCTTGCCCATGGGGGCAAGTCAAGTCCCCACTGCAGCTAGCTCAGCCTCAAACGAGGAGGCTAAGATTCTGAGTCATCTGACTGGGCCCACCATCCCCCCACACCGACAGCCTTTCTGCCTCCAGGCCTTTGTCTGCACCATTCCCTCCCCCGGCAGGCATGCCCTCCCGTCTCCCAAAACTACAGCCGGGGGGGGGGGCTCCCTCCCACTTGGTCTAAATTCCAGCCCCCTCCCCAACCCTTGGAAGCCCTCCCAGCTTACACTATAACCATCTGTTTATGGGGCAGAGTCTGCCTCCCCCCCTGCACCCACCTGGAAAAGAGTTCAAAATATGCCAGGAGGAAGAATGCAAGAAAACAGAGCCTACCTACCTGGCTGGGATCATTCCCACGTGGCATCAGCATTTCCAGGTGTGAGCACCTTCGCAGGCAGGTGGCAGCAACGCTCCCTCAGGTCCCACGTGGCAGTAGCAGTCAAGGCAGGCTCACCCCTCGCCCCTTGCATGCAGCATGCAGCCCAGAACCGTGACCTAGCTTACTCATCCAGGTGAATAAGCATGTGTTAAGAGGAGACTTTCCATCACAACTGAGTAGGGACAGCCCCTCTGCCTTCCTTGTGCCTGTAGGATGAACAGTGCCAACTGGACCATGCTCCTCTGTGGCCAGGTCGTGTTTCTTTGCCAAAATTTGGGCCTCTCCAGTTCTGGCTTGTAAAAAGATGGGGTGGGAGAGGGAGGGGACACCAAGACTTGGAGAGGTGTTAGAGTAACCTCCTTGGTCCAGAGAGGAGCCACTCTCTTTGTTTTAATCAGAAGGGTCTTTACAAGAACTGAGAATGCCTCTTTCAGTTTTTAATTCAAGGGTATTTAATGCAGGTTGCTTGAACCTGCAGGACACACCTGTGGACATGTGTTCTCCGTGTCCCCACTCTGAGCCATGTGCATGCAGTGAACACCAGCACGCTCCGAGATCATCATGACATGCTCCCTCCCGGGTTCCTGGTGCTCTGCGTCCACATCCTGGACTCCAGGTCCCACATGATGCTCAGGGCCCCGGGTGTCTGTCCCTGCAGCCTGTCCCCGAGCAGGAGGTCAGACTCGGAGGGGCAGGACACCTGCCCAGAGCCCTGAGGCACGGTGGTCAGCTCAGCTGTGGCAGGGACTCCTCTGCCCCAGGGCCAGCCCCGCCATTTTCCCCGTCCACCGGGGCCCTTCCCAGGGGGTCGCAGCCACATTCTTTACTTCCCTGGCCTTGCCCGCTAGCTCCCCATGTGGCAGGCTGTGATGCAGACTCACCTCCCATGTGCCTTCTCCAGGTAATGAGCTCAAACACCTGAGGGACCTCCAACTTCATATTTATTTTCTGTTTCCTTTGAGACAACAGATTCTCACTCAACGTGTGTTCACGATACGTGCCCAGCTTGGAACTGGGGTACAAGGGGTCACGAGTGAGATGCCATTCCTGCCACACCCAGAGCTGACAGTCCAGTGGAGACAGCTGTGCAATGAGGCGGGACCTTGCTATACAGTGAGATTCCCTTGACCAGGGGCTGGAGGAAAGGCGCTGTCACACAGGTCAGGCAGCCCTCCTGCAGGCAGGTGCCGGGGCAGGCGGTTTACTAGAGGCCTGTGGGAGGGATATGCAGTCAGAGAGGGAGCGGCTGGGGTGATTCAGAATGGCCAGGGCCGGGACACGCGGATGAGGGTCCAGCAAGGGACTTAGATGTTATCCCGCGGGAGGAGGAGGCGGGAAGGTTTTTAGTGACGTGAGTGGATTTGTGTCTTAGTTAGATGGCCGAGTGCACGTGACAGTTTGGAGACATTGGGACCAATAGAGAAACCAGCTGACTCCTGATGAAATTGGGGGTGGGGGGTTTTGGTGGCCTGGACAGGGAAGAGGAGGGAGGTGGATGGGTGGGGGGATCACTAGGACTTGGACTTGCTGTGGGGGGAGAGGAGGGGAAGTCAAGGGTGACGCCTGGCCTTGAGGTCAGGTGGCTAGGAGCAGGAGGTTCCATGGGGGGTCTGCGGGCCTGTGGGGCCCAGAGAGGGGGAGCCCAGTGTGGAGTGTGTTGGGTTCCGGGTGCCCTGAGAGAAGCCGTGCAGGTGCAGACCTGGGCATCCGTGCTGCACAGGTGTGTCTGAAGCCCCAGGATGGAGGAGACCACCCAGCAGGGGTGACACGCAGAGCAGGAAGGCCTGCTGTCAGGCGGACCTGAGACCGCCAGCACTCAGGTAGTGGCGAGTGACTCCTGCAGAGCGGCCACCAGAGGAGCACACCGGGGCAGCAGGGAAGTGGGGACCGCACCAAGGAGAACAGAGCGGCAGAGTGACACCCTGGGAGGGCAGGCAACACGTGGAGTGGTCAAGCTGTCCCCGTTTGGTTTTAATATTGAAAGTCCCCTCCTGTGTGACCCAGCCACTCCACTTTTGGGCATAGACTAAAAAGAGTTGAAACCAGGAATGCCCACTAGAAAATGGTGTGTGTGTGTGTGTGTGTGTGTGTGTGTTATTGATTGTGCTATTAAAGTTGTCCCATTTCTTCTTCCCTTTATTCCCCTCCACCCTGCACCCCTGTCCCACAAACATTCCCCACCCCTCCTAGTTCATGTCCATGGGTCATATATATAAGTTCTTGGCTTCTCCACGTCCCATACTATTCTTACCCTCCCTCTATTTTATGCCTACCATTTATGCTTCTTACTCCTTGTGCCTTCACCACCTCCATACTGATAACCCTCCAAGTGATCTCCATTTCTGGGATTCTGTTCCTGTTCTAGTTGTTTGCTTAGTTTGCTTTTTGTTTTTGTTGTGTTTTAGGTTCAGTTGTTGATAGTTGTGAGTTTGTTGTCATTTTACTGTTCATAGTTTTGATCTTCTTTTTCTTAGATAAGTCCATTTAACATTTCCTTTGACTGGACCTTATCTGGGAAACAGTTTATCTGCCCTTCCATTCTAAATGAAAGCTTTGCTGGATAGAGGAATCTTGGGTGTAAGTCCTTGCCTTTCATGACTTGGAATACTTCTTTCCAGCCCCTTCTTGCCTGTAAGGTTTCTTTTGAAAAATCAGCTGACAGTCTTATGGGAACCCCTTTGTAGGTACCTGTCTCCTTTTCTCTTGCTGCTTTCAAGATTCCCTCCTTATCTTTAACTTCTTTGGGACTCTCTGAGCTTCCTGAACTTCCTGAAAGTCTATTTCCTTTGCCAGATTAGGGAAGTTCTCCTTCATTATGTTTTCAAAGAAGTTTTTAATTTTTTGCTCTTCCTCTTCTCCTTCTGGCACCCCTGTGATTCAAATGTTGGAACATTTAAAGTTGTCCCTGAGGTTCCTAAGCCTCTCCTCATTGTTTTGAATTCTTGTTTCTTCATTCTGTTCTGGCTGAATGTTTCTTTCTTTCTTCCTTCTGCTCCAAATCGTTGATTTGAATTCTGGTTTCCTTCCCTTCACAGTTGGTTCCCTGTATATTTTTCTTTATTTCACTTTTCACAGCCTTCACGTCTTTCTCTGTTTTGTGACCATACTCACTCATTTCTGTGAGCCTCCTGATTATCAGGGTTTCAAACGGTGCATCTCATAGGTTGGCTATCTCCTCGTCGTTTAGTTCTTTTTCTGGAGTTTTGATCTGTTCTTTCATTTAAGTCATATTCCTTTGTCATGGCACAACTGTTACGTTGCAAGGGGCGGAGCCTTAGGGATTGTCCAGTGTGGGGCACCCCCCTTGGCTGCGTTGTGGGGCTGAATGTGGGGAGGGGTCCGAGAGGGAACAGGGCTGCCTGCTGGGCTGTCCACCTGCTGTCAGTCGGTTCCTCTGCTACCCACAAACACAGTGGTGCTGATTCCTGGGTGGTGGGCATGTGTACACTCTAGGACCCTGTGGTTCTCTCCAGTGCATTGTCCCGTGAGGCTGGGATTTCTCCTGCCTCTATCACCCCCAAGGTTTCCCAGTCAGAGGTTCTGAGGCCTTATTTCCCCCAGCTGGAACCCTGGGTTGTGTGGTCTGTCTCACTCCCCAGTTGTTCCTCCCAGTTTATCCACACACAAATGCGGGACTGCCCACTCTGCCAGCTGCCACCTTGCCATGGATCCTCTCCACAGTGGCTGCCCATCTGCACCCCTCCTACCAGTCTGGGTTAATGTTTCTTCATTAATTGCTTGGTTGTCAGACTTCTGTACAGTTTGATTTTCTGGCAGTTCTGGTTCTTGTTTTTAAATTTGTTACTATATTTTGGTTGTGTGAGGAGGCCAAGTGTGTCTACCTAGGCCTCCATCTTGGCCGTAGGTCTCTTGCTAGAACATGTGAATGAATATTCATGGCGTTGCCATTCGCAGCCACAAAGTGAACACAACCCAAAGGCC